>JAXCLQ010071942.1:0-11034 GCA_035584115.1 Cedrela odorata
GCAAAATCGAAATTTAGTCAAGTTAAGCTTAGAAACCCAATTCACCCCCCCTCTTGGGTTGCATATTAATATTTCATATGCATGTTTAGGATGGTTCTGTCACCAAGTTTATATAATGCGTAAGGAGTCTGTTTTTTAAGTGGGACTAATATAACCTCTCTTGTCTTTTCTAGAAACCTACCTCGTGACAGATTTATTTTAATTTTAATTTACAATAAAATATGTTTTATTACTTTGGCTTTTAGTTTATTTAGTGATTATAAAATAAATTGTTGCTTGTATATCTATGTCACTTTTGTTGCAAACTCGTGGTAGGTAAGGTTTAACCCATATACACCAACAATTTCAATATAAAAGCCCATTTATAGTTACTACGCATTTTGAAAATATTATATATTGAAAACTACAATACATACGATGTAATATGAGTTTTGACATTTTGGTTTATATCACGGATAAATTACATTGGGAGGCCTTATTGACGGAGGTTAGTTGTGAATTATGTGATATGATCATTTCGTCGAAAAAAAATATTTTTAAAAGAAATATATTTTAATTTATCATTGTAGAGTTATAATCGAGTTTGAGAACATTATTAACATGGTACATTTTATCAATACAGAGTTTGAAAAAATATTTATAGTCTGACCCAATATTATAAAATCATAATCGGATGACTAATAATGATATATACATTATTTCGATTAAACACAATCACCAAATATTGTAAAATCTTAAGGGATTATTTTTTAATAGCTTATGTTTCTAATTGACAAAATGATTCATAACACGCCTTATCCAATATTGTAAAATCATGAGAATGAAAAACGGTTTAGGATAAAAAAAATTAAGAGTTACATTAGATGTAATTGACAAAGGGTTGTTTGCCTATTGAATTTATAATGGCTAATATTATAAAATCGTAAGGTCATAATAAGTTCAATAGTTCTACTTTCCATTGTAAAATTTAATGGTTAAATTCTTGTATTTCTGTTAGAGTTTTTGGGAATATGCAAAACACTGGGAAGCACTATTAAGAATAAAAATTCATAATCTTAAAATTGTTTTAGATTCAAAGAGACTTGGATATGTAATTTACTATCATATGGCATCAAACTTTCTAATATTGCCTCTTTAGAAGCAAGGGTGTATCGTCCACAGTATTTTGAAATTTCAATTGTATAATTTAGTATTATTTATTTTAATTAAAATTTCATATAGTTGAGAGTTCCTATTTATAATTAGATTTTGAACTCAAAATAGTGTTTAGATTAATTTTCTTAATTGTGGAAAATGAGTTGTTTAGGTTTATCCCTCTAGCCTATCCATTTATCATTCAATAATTTTAGCCATTGGATTAAAGGAATTCATTCTAACCATCCATTTCATTTAAGTGTAAATAGAGAATAAAGAAATGATTTAATTTCAAAATTGAATCCATACATAATTACGTTTTGATCCGGGTCACCGTGGGTGCAGGTAACACTAACTAATTAAGTCATTTTGATAATGTTAATAATATGAATGAATTTCTATGTTATTAGAAAATTTTGAAACTTATTGATCTATTTTAGTATATCCGCCTGCTTTGGAAAAGAAAAAAAAATATGTTTTGTACCACATTGATATGGGAAAAAACTTGCATGATTTACTTATTAGGTTAGCATCTTATTGTTTATTGTAAAATTTTATTTTCTAGATAACAACACATAGAAGTGATTGTTGACGCAAGTGAATATAGTTACAAACATAAATTTTTTTTGTTATATGTAATTATTAGTGTAGTTCGGAAAACATAAAATTAGTTATATAGATAATTTTTGTATGTGTAAGGATTTTTGGTATTATAGTTAATTATGTATTATGCTGCATTTAAAAGACTTGTTTGGTGACCGCAAACAGGTTGAAATATTTCAAGTTTCCAAAGCCTTGTTCCAAATTAGACTCATTAGGGATAGCTCAATGAGTCTTCATGTGTTGAGAATGATATACTATATTAAGCAATTAGAACGTATGGACATGAATTTGGACAATACTCAGAGGAATAGTTTGATTCTTGAATCGCTATCATTCTCTTTTTGCAATACTCTACTTCTGGAATTTAAAATCTATTACAAATTATAAAGAAGGATTTGAAGAAAAAGGGTCACTCTCTTTATCTTCAGGGTAAAACTTCTTCTAAGGCTTTTTGTAAGCCTAAAGGGAAGAAAAAGAAGCAGACAACTAATATAGGTCTTTAAGGCAGCATAATCAAGCTAAAAGAAAAAGCACTTAAAGGAAAGTATTTCTTTGTGGAAAGGATGAGCATTGGAAATGTAATTGTCCAGACTACCTTGCCAGTATGAAGAAATCATCAGAAGGTATTTATCTACCTTATATTGAAATTTCTTTAGCTTTAGAAACTAGTAATGGTTAGGTGTTAGACACCGCTTACTCTTCTCATATTTGCAATATGTAACTTGGTCTAGTAAAATATTCATCTGAAAGGTATAGTTCCATACTTAATTACAATCTTGATGTTTTCTTATTGGAAGAAAATGATTGTACAACCTACAAAGAAGCCATGTTAGACATGGATTAAGGAAAATGGCTAGGTGCCATGAATTTTGAAATTAAGTCAATGCATGTTAATCAAGTATATAACTTAGTAAACCTTCTTGATGAAGTTAATCCTACTGGTTGTAAATGGCTTTACAAAAGGAAGTGTGATCTTAATGAAAAGGTTAAAACCTTTAAGGCTTTATTGGTAGCTAAATAATATACTTAAAAGCTAGGTATATACTTTGAGAAAGCTTTTTTGGCAATTGTAATATTGAAATCTATTACTGCACACCATGATCATGAAATTTAGCAAATGGATGTAAAACGACTTTCCTAAATGGATCTCTTTATAAAGATATCTATATAGAACAACTTAAAGCTTTTCCATTTATAGAAAATTAAAACAAGGTTTGCAAACTAAAGAAGTTTATTTATAGACTTAAACAAGCATCCTGAAGTTGGAATCTTCATTTTGTTGAAGTGAAAAAGAAATATGTGTTTATAAAAAGATTATGGGGAGCATGATTGCTTTTCAAGTACAATATGTTTGATGGATCATTGCATTCATGGCGGGAACAGTTTTTGGGCTTGTGCGCAGGGGGGAAGCCACGGCAGTCACACAGAACATGCAGAAAGGCTCCCAAAGGACCATGGACATGCACATATGCATATTTTAAAATTTAAACAATTTAAACATAATATCAACATAAATAAAGTACACATACTTTAATGTCGATATTCGAAAAAAGTCTCTCTATTTTGGGTTCTTCAAGGCGTGTCCACACATCGGGACGATTACGACAGATTTTAGTTACTCGGATTTGTGTTAGGAGACATTAAACAAGTGAATTAACTTCACCAAGTTAATACAAAATCTTCTACCCTAAAAATTTTTTACTTGCTTATATGGAAGAGAAGAAAACTATGAAACTATTTCATCTCTTTCCTCTTCTTTTTTTTTTTCTCTCTTTTCTTTTCTTTTTCCCCAATGGATTTTTTGTTCAAAACAAAATCCTCTCACCATTCAAAAATGGCATCCAAGGCAAAAGGAGAAGAAGAAGAACTATTGCAATTTCAATTCGCAATTGAAATTCAACTTATCAAAACCAATCCCACGTACCCCTTGTTTTTTATCCATTCATTTTGTTCAAAACAATAGAATGCTTACAAATGTCTTACTCTCACCCATAGATTTCAATATCCATTTCCATTCCATTAATTCATTTAATGAATGGAAAATATCTAGCATATTTTTATGTTAATCACATTAATATATGTATATATATATATATTTAATTATGTTAAAGGTGAGAGTGATTGGGAGGGAGAGATATACATATTTTATTTATACAATATAAAATAAAATAAAATGATTTCCTTTTTAATATTATATCATATATATATATATTAAATGTAATCATCACTTTACAATATTTGATTTTCAAACATTAAATGCAAAATATGCTTTTGTTTTCTTTTATTTTCTTTAATCATAATTAAAGAATGGAAAATATCTAGCATATTTTTATATTAATCACATTAATATATATATATATATATATATTTAATTATGCTAAAGGTGAGAGTGATTGGGAGAGAGATATATATATATATTTAATTTATACAATATAAAATAAAACGAAATGATTTCCTTTTTAATATTATATCACATATATATTAAATGTAATAATCACTTTACAATGTTTAATTTTCAAACATTAAATGCAAAACATGCTTTTTTTTTTCTTTAATCATAATTAAAGAATTAATCTTAGTCATTGATTTAAAATGAATGGATAAGATTTAATCAAGAATTTGACACGTGACAATATTACATAGTGCCATTTGGCAACCAATGATCCATTTGATCAAATACTAATTATATAATCATTAATAAATAAACAATTTATTTATTAATATCGTTATAACAAAATATATTTTTCAAGTATCTATATATCCATAAATCATATTTACGATATTCAAATTATTACCAAAATATTTTTCACACATATATGTACTAATGTGTTTTAGCTAAGAAATTAATTCTTTACAATAAAGAATTAAAGATCAAAGTATCGGAACAATATCATTAATTAACTTAATGAATATTGAATAATGGCAATAACCATCATCAGCAAGTAACCAGTTAATGTGTATGATCGCTTAGGTTTATCATGAGCTGGACATGAGCAAATACGAACACTTTTTTATCAGTTCAGTACAACTCCTTGTAACCAAAGTTCCCAACAATCATGAATAACCTGTAGTAAGATGTCCTGACCCTCAGACACTAATGAATGAATATTTAAGATAAACTCATATAGTCGTATGTGCATGTAGTAAAGTCCCACTGCTGTCGACTCCTGATCAAGTGCTAGTCATAGAATCGTCAAATCCCTAATTCAATCATAGGATTAGGAACTCAAATCATATACAGGATTCGTGTATCCAAAAATACCTTTTCAGAAACACATATTCTGGTCAGAGATTTCATTCCCATGTATGACATCTCTGCCTAAGATCTCAAGCTTTAGTATTTGAGCCAATAGATTCCATCTTGGTTATCACCTGTCCTCATACACTAAGAACACATTACCAGTAAACTTTTTCACCAGTCGTGGCTAGCCTAGTGCGATATATACAAGTGAACGATGTGCTTTAGTGCGAAGGGCGGCAATGACACCTCAGGTCAAATGACTAGTTATACACTAGTACGGCTGTGTGATGTATCACTGATGTAGATAATCATCTATGTGCTTCACACATTTATTCATGTTCAGTAACACGTTTTCCAACATATAACCCATGTTTATACTCTTGTGATATGAGACTCGTCACCTAATTATTAGTATCCAATACTATTCCTTGGCAGCATCAAATATACCAATCATGTAATGTCATACTCCCATACGACATCACCTCAACCGGGAACTGATTTAGATGTATTTAAATCAAAGACTCTGTACTCATATTTACAACTCTTTGTAGATAGAGTATTGACATCACAATATATCACTGGATCTGATTTTGCATTATTTATAAATTAAGCAACTATAAATGCAAAATAATATAAAATGCCATTTTATAATCATAAAGAAATTTACAATTAATTATAAAAATATATTTATATACAATGAATAATATCCATGAACCACAGGACACGATTTGTTTTAGGGTATATCTTCAACAATGTTAATGACATATTTATTATTGGTAATGATATAGGTATGTTATAAATTATAAAGAGATACCATTCCAAGAATTCTCCATGATAAACTTGGGAGAAGCTTCATACATATTAGGTGTAAAACTTTGTAAAGATAGAGCTAGGAAGTTTATTGTACTCTCTCAATATTTGAACATAAATAAGATCTTAGAAAGATACAATTTTAGTAATGTAAAGATTGTAAATCTACCTATCAGATATGATATACATCTCTCTAGAAAAATGAGGCCTAAAACTCAAGATGATAAATTTAAAATGTCTAAAATATCTTATATTTCTAGCATAGTTAGTATTATGTATGTCAAGTTATTTATAAGAATTGATATCAGTTTGGCTGTAAGTGTTACAAGTCATTGTCAGTCTAGCCAAGTAATGAGCATTGAACTACAGTGAAACATATTTTCAAGTATCTTAAATGTACTAAAGATAAGTTTCTAATTTATGGAAAAAAATGACTTATAAGTATGAGGTTATATAGATTCAAATTTTCAATTTGATGTTGACGATAGAAGGTCTATGTTAGGATATGTTTTTACTCTTAATGGTGCTGTAATGAGTTAAAAAGTTTCTAAGTAAGGTTTAACGGCAAATTTAACTATTAAAGTGGAATATATTGTAGCTTATAAAGCTTCAAAAAAGGTGAGAGTTCAAACTTCATCACTAAGTTTGGAGTAGTTCTAAGCATGGTGGACCTAATTCCTATGTATTGTGACAACACTGAAGTAATTGTATAGGCAAAGGAGCTTAAACACACCAAAAGTCTATGCAAGTAAAACACAAAATACTACATAATTAAGGAAATTATAGCTTAATGAGATATAGTAGCTTGTAAAGTAATTACTTTATATAATATAGCTGACCCACTCACTAAGACCTTACCTCGAAAATTATTTGGTAAACATTTAGAGGCAATGAGTATTAGATACCATCGAGATTGACACTAGTGCAAGTGGTAGTTTGTTGTTGTTGATGCTCTAGTACCAATCTCTTTTGTATGAATTGTTGATTATTTATATATTTTCGAGATCATTCTTTATAGTTATATGGTACTTAAGTTTGTTTTTTATTGTGAAAATTACGCAAATGCAAGTATATGTTACTGTAAGCAAGTAATACAGTGATGAATGAGTATCATTCCCTCGAGGATTCAAAATTTATGATTTAAATACCGAGTTAAACTATGTTAAATTTTATGTAACTGAGATGAATAAAAAAACAATTTATGCTAAAAAATAACTAACAACTAAATTAAAGCAAGCAAAAATAAAGATAAAATCAATAAGAGTGAAAGCTCTAAGATGTATGATTTCACCTAAACCAATTTGAATTGATTTTTGAAATCTAAATCAATTTGAATGGATTTTTTTTATTCTTATTATTTGAAGTTTAAGACTATAGTTGATTATCGAGAATTCTAAGAATATTCATTAATCCTTTTTAGGGTTATAATGAAAATACCTTTAATCTAATAGTTCACTATATTTCTATGTAAATTAGGATAATCAATGTTTCATTAAGTTCATGAATTCAATGCATTGATTACATTAAGCATGCAACTATATTTATATCTTACATAAACTTAATGGCATTCAACATTAGATCAAAAGTATAAATATCCTTTTAAAGAATTAATATGCAATCAAAACATCTAACCAGTGGTAAATTAATTAGGAGCATTAAAAACAATAAAGAAAATTCAACCAATAAAAAAAGACTTCAATTAATTCAAATAGGCAAATATCAAATCATCTTAATTTAGCTACATCATAGTTCTAAAATATAAAAGTTTAGTTCATAATGCAATAAAATCAAACACTCATGATTAAGTTCAACATCTCAACAGAGAAATAAACAAGAGAATAAAGAAAAATTGATTTCTTCCTAGTTGATAAATGACTTTCACCCAAAATCCAAGCATCTTGTTGATGAGTTTCTACTTTTTTCTCTCTTTTTTCTCTCTTGTTAGCTCTCTCTTTAATCCCAAATCATGTTTATATATATATATATATATATATGTTATGCAAAAACCCTTCAAAATATGACAAAAACTTAATTTGAAAAGGTTTGAAGATGTTAACTAACAACTAGGTGCTAGACAAATTTTGTTTCGCAAAGTTACACTAACAAGTTACTATAGCAATGCCTATGTGCTTGGCTCTTTGGATAGGTTGGATTTTGTGGCCTAATTCCTTTGTTTCAGTGTCTAAGTGCTACTTGTTGGGTGCCTAGATGCTATACTCTCTGTCTCTTGCTATTTTTGATATGTTTTGACATGCATATGGCTTCTGAAATTCATTAGATGGTCTCTTTGATTAATTTTCCCAAAACCTATAAAAATAAGCAAAACCTTTATCATAAGTGATAAATTTTCTCAGAAACTAACTAAAGAATGAGTTCATTGAATTGACACACCAATGATGCCTAATAGACATTTCACAAAACCATTAATAAGAGCTTTTCTCAAGTTAAGTTGGTATATGTAGTCCTTTGCCTTGAGATATCACGATGATATTGTATGCGATCATCTATTCTTAGACGTCATACATATCAAAAACCTTTTATGGTCTGATCTCTGAATAGTTGCTGGTACTAGACTAATACGCACCAAAATTAGTATGTATTCAATAAAAGATCTGTCACATTGCGAGGTAAAGGTACAATACATCTCTTGTTTTTGAACTTATTAGGTGTGGTAGTGATGCGAGGTATCGCTTCAGCTTCTGAAAACTATACTCTCATTCCTCCGTCCATTCAATCTTCTTTCCCTTTTTCATGTTCTAAAAGAAAGGGAAAATACTTATCGGTCACCTTGGATAGAAACCTACTTAACGCCGCCAATCTCCCTGTCAGGCTTTAGAGTTCCTTGAGAGTAGATGGGGACTTTAAGTTCAATATGGCCTTGATATTTTGTGGATTGGCTTCGATGCCACACTCGTTGACCATATATCCTAAGAACATCCCAGCCTGAACTACAAATACGCACTTCTCAGGATTTAGTTTCATATTGTATCTTCTTAGATCGAAGAAAGTTTCCTTCAAGTGTCTTGAATGGTCTCGGGCATTTAAAGATTTAGTGATCATGTTATCCACACAAACCTCTATGGTTTTCCCAATCAATGGCCTAAAAACTCGATTAACTAACCTTTAGAAATTAGCTCCTGTGTTTTTTAGCTAGAAGGGCATCACCTTATAGTAGTATAACCCCTAGTCTATGATGAATGTGGTCTTCTCCTAATCTGGCTCGTGCATTCTGATCTGATTATATCTCGAGAATGCATCCATGAAGTTCAGCAACTCATGCCCAACTGTTGAATCTACCAATTGATCAATTTTGGGAAGCAGAAAACTACATTTGGGGCATGCCTTTTGCAAGTCTATGAAGTTCATGCACATTCTCAACTTCCCGTTGATTTTTTTTACTATCACCACATTTGAGACCCTTTTTGGGTAGTGCACTTCCTTAATAAACTTAGTTTTCCTCAATTTATCCACTTTGGCGTGCACTCCTTCTCTTCTCTTAATGTTAAACAATCCCCTCTTTTGCTTTACCAGTTTGTACTAGGGATTGATCGTTCACCAATGAGAAATTACTCAAGGATCAATTCCTAGCATGTCTTCATGTGTCCTTGCCAACACATCCTTATGCTGTCTAAAAATATCTTTGAGTATCACTTTCTGCTCCTTAAAAAGATGAAAGCTAATCTTGACTGTTTTATGATGAGTTTCTTGGTTCAAGATGATAAACTCAAGCTCTTTTGTAGGCTCTAACATAGATGGCTTGTCATCCTGTTCGACTTCCAAACTCAACTTTTTCATCACCTATTTGTCTTGCAAGTTCTTGTTATTAGCTTCAAGAACTTTCACCCAAGGATGTTTTGACAAGCAGTATGAATTTTTTGAGAAGGCTGCGAAGCACGATTAAGCCTCCTTTTGACTTCTTTTAATAAATTCGTTCTTTTCTCCTGCTTGGAATTTTAGCTTCAGGTTATAAATGCTCTCTATTGACTTTGTTGGTCTATAGGGAAAGGTCTCCCAATAATCATTGTATAAGGCATTCTGAGATCAACCGCCTAGAATTCAACTACGGTAGTTTTCTAGTATGACTTTTCTCTCATGGTGATTGGTAGTTGTACTATCCTTAATAGGTAAACACATGATTCACTGAAGCCATGAAAGGCAGTCTTCACAGGCCTTAGCCTCAAATCTTCAATTCCCAAGAAGTTTAGGGTTTCCTTGAAGATGATGTCGGCTGAGCTTCTTTTATCCACCAAAATTCAGCTAACCTAAGTTGTTCTTACTATTAACATTATTACCAAAGCATGCATCATCGTGTAGGTAGTGCACTCCCACCTCATCTTCATTAGTGAACATAATTGGTATCGAGGAGATATTTTGCTTCTTTTTGGCTCTGACATTAATAACGTGAATCAAGGCAGAATTTGGCAACGAGTATCTCAAATAATTCTTTTTTGTCCTATTGAATTCCCTACAAATGTAGTTCCGCTTGACAACACCATGGTTTGTTCTTCATGCATATTCTCGTGCCCGACCTTTTGATTTGAGGTACTGAGCTCTTCCCCGTTATTGACTATGAAACCTGACAAGTAATTATTTTGAATAAGCATTTTGACCTAATTCTTGAGGTAAAAACATTCATCTGTCAAGTGTCCAACACTTTAGTGGAATTCACAAAACTTGTCCTTAGCGTATCTTTTCGGGTTGGTTTTTATAGGGCGAGATTCCATCAATATGGTTCTTTGTCTCTTGATATCCAACCAGACTTGTGAGACTAGGACGCTCTGGGTAGTGAAGACTTGATCCTCCTTGACATGAGCTACTCTTTTCGCCTCGTCTCTCCTCGGCAAGTGATACCCTCTCAGAGGAAATTCATCTCTTATACCTATCATTTTGTTATGATCTTGAGCTCATCCTCCTTTTCTATCAGAGTCTTGGGCATTTCTCTCATCGTTCCGTCTTCTTCATGAGTCTGTCCTTGGGTTTTGCATCTCATTAAAAGGGAATGATTCGAGGACTTTTTCTTCCTTTAACTTGAGGGCGACTTGATCTTCGATCTCAATCTCATCTAAGAACTTTCTTCAAGCCATTTCGTAGGTTGTAACTGAACAGAACTAAAAACGATCGTGCTTTGTTTTTGAGTGCAGCGGAAGTGGGACTCACGAAATAGATTTTCGGGCGCACAACCGCTGCTGGGGAGCTTAGATTAACTTAATAAATCTGCGGAATAGACTCCCTTAAGATCGATACGT
>JAXCLQ010071943.1:0-11023 GCA_035584115.1 Cedrela odorata
AAATATTTGGTTGTGTTTGTTATGTTCATGTACCAGGTGAACTCAAAAATAAGCTTGAACCAAAGGGCTTGAAGTGTGTCTTTGTTAAGTATTCTCCAAGTCAGAAAGGTTATAAATATTTTCACCCTCCCTCGAATAGGGTGTACATTTCTAGAGACGTAATCTTTACCGAAAATATAACATTCTACAAAAAAGATCAACTGCTTGAGATGATTGTTTCTCTTGCAGTGCTCACACTTACTATTTTTCTTGTTATTTGCGATGTGAGCATTTTCATGAGTTTCTTTAACTAAAGAAGACTCACAAACCTTATTTTTGTTGAGACAAGTGGGGTTTTGCACCAAGAGTTATTTTTCCACTTGATTTCCCATGAGACGGAAAGAACTTTCTTCCATTTGAATCATCATGCAAATATCATTGAATGTAAGCATGGTGTTCATTCCGAGAATGTGATGGATTAACTGAGAAAATGAAGAATCAAGTCTCATAAGTAGACTAAATGATTCACCTTGATCTTCTTTTGCTGCAATAATTGTTGGATCATCCGTAGGAGGCCTCAATACATGTAATTCTGACTATAACAATAGCGTAATGCCAAGATATTCAACAAAACTCTTTCCATCTTGATTAAGATTTGCAATAGCTTTTTAATCTCGTAAATACGACAAATGTTAGAAACATTACCGTAAACTTTTTGGAGATTGTCCCAAAGTTCTTTCGAGATTTTCGTAAATAAGTAGGCGAAGTAGATAGAAGGCTCGATTGATCCTTGATATCAAGTTAGAACCAACTTATCTTCTTGGAACCATTTTTCGAAGCTAACATCATCTTCTTTGGGCTGTTTTGTTGTACCGCTCACATAACCCCATTTGCCTCTACCACATAATCCATTTTTGGCTGCTCTAGACCAAAGTAGATAATTTGGGCCATTCAAATTGATTGTGGTAAATTTCTGCGATGAGAATGCTTCCATGATAATGATAAATAGAAGATAAGAATAATAAAAATCTATAAGATCAAATATGCTCTGATACCATGTAGAAAATTGTAAGAACATTTATAATTGCATACTGCAATTTAAGAATAAATAGAGAGAGTAGTTAAAAGTGAAAATATTGTTGTGTTATTTTTTGATGATTAAAAACAAAGAGAGAGCTTGCCTTTATATAGGTAAGCTTCAAATGGGTAAGTACAGCCTCTTATATGCACCCTATAGCTAGGTACAATTATCTAAAACATACAAATAGCTAAGTACAACCCCTTATATGCACCTAACAATTACGTACAACAATCCAAAGCATATATTTTAAAATTCAAATAAACTAATTGTAAGATACTATTTATGCACTATTCATAACGGCTACTTAATTTAACTTTTCTAAATTCTTGTAAATATGTTGAATGTTTAAATTAAGTTGACTTGGCAATGGCGTTGACGTGGCTCCGTTGATGTGGCAATGTTATTTTTAACAATGTAAACTTCTTATTCCAAATGACCTTGTAAGAATATATTTTTCACACTATTTAAGACAATTGCCAATCATAGTTGGCTGCCAATGACAAGAGAACTCTAATAGTATTTATTTTTGCCACGATAGCAAAGGTCTCTTCATAATATAATCCATAGGTTTGGTAATGCCTTTAGCAACTAAACTAGCCTTATGTTTATCTAATGAACCATCACTTTTAAGTTTTGTTCTGTATACCTATTTACATCTTACCGCTTTCTTTCTAAAGGGCAAAGGCATTGTTTCCCAAGTTTCATTATTTTCTGATGCCTTTATCTCCTCTTTCATAGTGTTTTGCCATATATGAGAGATTTTAGCAACTTCATAACTAACCAGATCTTGGATAGAGTCGAACCTAGTTTGGTATACTTGGTATTCATCTTTGACAATTTCTATAGAATAGTACCTTTGGATTGGATGAGCAATAGCCTTGTTCCCATAAAAGAACACTCTATTTCTCATCCATTCTGAAGTGGGTCTCTTATTCTTGTGACATTCTAAGTCATGGTACTTGTTCTTGAGTTTGTGGTGTCATTTCTCTCCTTCACTAATCTCACTATGTTCAAATTGAGATGAACTAGATTCTAACTTACTTGAGCTCTCGGTTTATATTCTAGTTGGATTCTCAGTTTTCGTTTAAGATATCATCCTCACTTGACTCTTAAATATTAGTAACATGTTCATTTTGTTCATTACTATGTGAGCCATCTAAACTCTCCTTGATTTGTTGGCTTACTGCTCTCCTCACTATGACTCTCAAGCGGTAAAGTGATGTTATTTTCTACAACATTATTTCTAAGAAGTTGATAATCATAAATAACGGTTCTAGGTAAATGATCATCTATCATCTCATCCTCTATTTCCTCCTTATTAAAGTAGGGTGTGTTTTCAACAAAAGTGACATTTCTTGATATGTACTTTTCATAAGTCAATAGATTAATGCATTTATAACATTTTGTGTCAATGCAATAACCTAAGAAGATACATTCACACTTTTATGACTAAGTTTATCCCTTCAATGCTATGATAGGTGTACATAACACACGCAACTGAATACCCTAAGGTAAGTCAGATCCAGTTTTTTATCATAGGCTAATTCTATTGGTGCATGTTGAAGATCGTTGAAGATATTGAAGACTTCATTAAAGTACTACATTCAGCCCAAGATAAAGACAACACCCATCATAGACCTTGATTAGCTTTTAGTCTTATTCTCAGCCTAAATAACTCTTTAAAGAAGCCCAAGACGAAGCTCATGAGTCATTTAACCCAATTAACACAAAATGACTATTTAAACAGTGCATGTGTGAACAGTAGCCATTTAAACAGTATGTTAATTCTTTGAAATTTGAAAAATAGTTGTTGGCTACTCTCTCCTTTATAAATGCATAGCTTTGTAAATAAAAGAGTAATGAAAAACTCTCTCATTTTCTTCGAAACTCTCTAATTGTCTCTACTACACTTGCTTATTTGATTGTTTTTCTTTCTTTTCATCTTAAAACTACTTTATATTCATTTTGTTCAACATGGTATCAGAGCTTGTGTAAGCTCTTGGGGTTATAACTTATGGCATTTCTCACCTTTGATTGCTCAAAACCTCAATTTTTGAAAAGGGCAGATTTCTTCTGTCAATCATGGCGGCTAGGGATGGAGCTTCAAGTTCGATCAAAGGTGGTGATTATTCTATTGAAACTGATAATTCCATTGGCATCAAAATTAAATCATTTCCATTGAATGGAAAGAATTTTTCTACATGGAAGGATGCTGCAAAAAGATGATTGATTGCGAAGAGGGTATATGGATATGTGAGTGAAAACATCAATGAACCAAATGAGGATGATGAGAAGTATGAAGAGTGGCTTTATGCAGATACAATGGTTCACATAAATCACCAATTCCATTGATTCTTTCTTGTTTAGTGGCTTCCAAAAGTGTAAAAAAATCCAAACATTTGTGGGTAGCCAAGAGAACTTAACGAAGATCAATGAACTCAAACAAGATCTTTATAATTTGAGCATGAAGAATTGTGATTTTTTGACCTACACTACTAAAGTTAAGCAATGTTGGGATAAATGGAAACCTTGAGGCTATATGTTATCGATCCAAAAGAGAAGACAAAGAGAAGGAGGAGGAAGAAAAGGAAGATGAACAACCTTTTGGAGACATTCGACTGTATCAAAAATTGGTTGGTAAGTTGATATATCAAAAATTAGTCAATACATGTCCTCTCCTGCTGCGAACATCCAAAGAACGACGTTTTGAAAATTTGAAAAAGGTGGATAGAACCCTGAATAGCCAAACCAATGTTGGAAAGTTATTCGTTGACCCGAAACTTGTAATTAAGCAACTAACCAACGGTATTCCAAAACAAAACACAACAAGATCACTTTTTATCAGTTTTAAATCTCAAGTTTATGTAAAAAATTTAAAAGAAAAGCTTAACTCACATTAAAAAGATGTATTTTCGTGCCTCCCCTTAGTTAAATGATTAACACTTTTAAATATATCATACCCCTAAAAATTAGGATTTTTAATTTGAAAACCTTAATAATATAGTTTGGCCTTAAAATTTGGCCCATAACAAGGTCTCATAAAGTACTACAAGTCAAATAAAATTCAAGTCCAAAAAAGCCCATAAATAGAAAATTACCAAAATACTTTTAAACTATAATAAGAGTAATTAGCCCAAGGATGATGGAATCCAAAATGGTTCATAAGTTGATCAAGTTATTCAAAAGCCGTTGCATGTTCCGAGTGGGCCTATTACGAGACCACATACGAAGAAAATCAAAGAGGCAATGAATGGGCTTGTTCAAAGGACCATGACTGAAACCATACATGGATGACAAAGAAAGTGCTCTATATCATGGAATATAGGCTTGCAGGATGAAGAACCAGTGTTGGTGCATGTTCTACAAGTTATTGAAACCCAAGTCTAAGAGTGAAGACATGAAGACATATGCAGCCATATTGTATTCTACATGTAGGCTTGATTTTATTTAATTTCTTTAGTTTATATTATTATTATGTTAATGGGCTGGTATAATTAATTAAATAGTTCATAGTTATTTTAATTACTTGTTTTAGGATTTCTTAATGTTTAAAAAGGAAACAAGACTTATTTTGTTAGTTTCTACAGTTTCATAAACTATGATTTACTACAGTGCCGCGAACTAGGGTTTGCTACAGTATCGAAGACTTGGTGTTTAGTATTTAAACAACTGAAACTTGTTATTTTGAGCAACTCTTGATGAATAAAATTCTAAAAATTTATGAAAACTTGTGAGCAATTCTCATTGAATTCTTGCCTGAACTTAGACTTATCAAAAGCTTTGCAATCCTTTGTAGCGACATCTCTTTGTAACCTAAGTTCTTGAAATAAGCTCTACAACAGGTATAGGGTTCGTAATTTGATTATATTGGTTTTTCAAGTTATGATTCACTTGTTCGTAAGTTTTTAAGCTAATTTGTCTACGAGTTCACTAGCTTGGCTCCAAGATCAGGTTTTTCTGTCATCTGCGTTTAACTCTGTGTTCGTTGGGTCAAAATAAAAAAATATATATTTATATATATATAAATATGATATATTCGGCCATAATGCACTAACATTCTAAGGTTTGAATATGTTGATTTTAGTTTATCTCACTTGTTGAGTAAATAAAAAAAAAATCATTTCTGCAATTTTTTTAATCACTTTGATTTTTTGTGTTTCTTGTTTCTTGCATGTCTTTCTTGTTTCTTGTGTGTTTTTCTTGTTTCTTGCAAGTTTTTCTTATTTTTTGCATGTCTTTCTTGTTTCTTACATGTTTTTGTGTCTTATTGGTGTTTTCCTTGCTGATTTTGTACTCTTAATTGATCTTACCTGATGTGAATTCGTAGGCAAAGTATCCTAAAAACCTACGAACAAGTGAATCATAACCCGAAAAACCCATATAGTCAAATTACGAGCCCTAGACCCGTTGAGAAACTCGTTTCAAAAACCTAAGTTACAAAGAGATGACGCCACAAAGGATTGCAAAGCTTTTGATAAGTCTAAGTTCATGCAAGAATTTAATGAGAATTTCTACAAGTTTTCATAAATTTTTAAAATTTTATTTATCAAGAGTTGCTCAAAATAACAATAGGAAACCCTAAAACAAGTTAAAACAAATAATAGAAATAACTATGGACTATTTAATTAATTGTACTAGTTCATAAACATAACAATAATATAAACTAAAAATATTAAATAAAATTATATCAAGTCCACATTTAGAATACAATGTAGTCGCCTATGCCTTCATGTCTTCACTCTTAGACCTGGATTTAATGACTTATAAAACATGCACAAAAGCTGTTCTTCTTCTCGTAACAGATCTTAAACAACTTGATCAACTTGTGAAGCATCTTAGATTCCATCACATGCTCCATGCAATTCATATAACATGTCTTCTAATCTAGGAATGGGGTATCGATACTTTACCGTTATTTTATCGGCAGCTCTATAATCAACGAACATCCTTCGCGTCCCATCCTTTTTAGGCACGAGTAGTACAAAAACTGCACAATGTGACATGCTTTCTCTAATCAGACCTTTCGCTAGTAACTCCTCCATCTGCCTCTGCAACTCTTTCGTCTCTTCAGGATTAGCTTTATAAGTTGGTCGGTTTAGGAAAAACTGCTCCAAGCACAGAATTAATATGGTGCTCAATCCCTCAAATCGGTGGCAACTCACTTGGCATCTCCTCAAAGAATATGTTATCGAACTCCTGCAAAAGAGAAGCAACACAAATAGGCAAAGAAGAGTTAAAATCATCAGTGCTCAAATAAACTCCTTTATACACTAGTACAATCTGAGACCTCTTTTCATAAAAAGCTTCCTTAATCTCCCTATGCTTTACATACATACTCAATTTCTTATCCAATTTCTCTTTGCTCTCAGATTTTCCATCACTTTTAGGAATACCCCCACTCTTAGTCTTACTAGACCTAGATTCTTTAAGGAACAACTATATCCTAAGTTGCTCCTCATAAACCTACTTAGGTGTGATTGGTGCTAATGTTATATTTCTACCATCTTTCTTAAATAAGTACCTATTACTATACCCATCATGAATGATAAGCCTATTAAATTACCAAGGTCTACCCAATAACAAGTGCCTATCGTGCATAGGTACTACGTCACATAACACCTCATCCTTATACTTTCTTATTAAAAATGCCACTATTACCTGCCTATTGACCTTGACCTCACCACAATCATTCAACAATTGTAACTTATAAGGTTTAAGGTCTAATAGTATGCAGGCTCAACTTATCAACAAGTTTACAAGCAATGTTCACACAACTACCACCATCTATAATTAAGCTACATACTCTATTCTGAACATGACACTTAATGTGAAAAATGTTGTCTTTCTACACATACTCATCCTCCTCATCCTTAACCTGAGTGTTTAAGGTATGCCTGATCAGTAAGGCCTTGCCATCTACGGCATACTCTACATCACTAACATCCTCTAATGCAGGTATCTCATCACTACGATCGTTTTTATCCTCTTCAGTCTCTATTTCTCCTAAATCTTTTAAAACTATATCCCTCTTATTAGGACACTACAAAGCAACATGACCCCTATCCAGACACTTAGAGCACTTAATGTCTTTCTTTCTTCTTGTCTGGTCTACATCTTTACCTTTATCATTCAATTAACTCTCTACTTGACCCTTTTGCTTCAAGTCCTCGTCTTTAGTTCTAGTAACTGATTTATTATCCTTAGAAGCCTAATTTGGTTTCCAAGATGTGGAACTCGAACCCATCCTAGTACTAGACCTAGCTATTCCCTTTCGTTTAAGCTGTCTTTCTACCTTTATAGCCTTATAGACCATGTCTTCTATCTCTACAAAGTGCTGGAGCTCTACTACATCAGCTATATCTTAATCATAATAGTCTCCATCTCCTTAAAATAATCCTTGACACTCTTGCTATCCTAAGTAAGAGTCTGTAATCTATAATGTAAGTCCTTATAATAATGACTAGACACAAACCTCTTCCTCATAATGGTCTTCATCTCATCTCAAGTGTCTATTGGACGCTCTCTATTCCTCCTCCTACTCAACAGTAGTTGGTCCCACCAAACTAAGGCATAATCAAGTTTATCAAAATAACTTGAAAGAAAAACTTAACTCATAATTAAAAAGATGTATTTTTGTGCTTCCCCTTTGGCCAAGGATTATAACCACCTTTAAATACATCATACATCTAAAAATTAGGATTTTTTAATTTGAAAATCCTAATGATATAGTTTGGGCTTGAAATTTTGCCCATAACAAACTCTCATAAAGTACTACAAGTCAATTAAAATTCAGGTCCAAAAGTCCATAAATAGAAAATTATCAAAATACCCCTAAACTATAATAAGAGTAATTAGTCTAAGAAATAGTGACGAATTTGGCCCATTTTTAATAAGGTCTATTATGAGCTTGAACTCTCCACCTAAGAGTTTAAAGGCTTGTTGCATATGCTAAATGCAATCGCAATTACCTACAAAAGTGGTGTAACTAGTATGCTTATTTTATTTTTTAGTTTCTAGTTTTACTCAAGGACCAGCAAAAAGCAAGTGTGGGGGAATTTGATAAGTGCCGAATTTTGTATATTTTTTACATTTTTTTAACTAGATTCTTGGAGACAAACCACCAAAAAGAGAAAAAAAAAAAAAAAAAGCTACATTTCGATGTAAAACTATTCAGCTTGCAAAATTTGAAATTTTAGAAGAAATTAAAGGCATAAAATGAAGAAGTAAAAGAGTTAGAGTGTAAGGTTTTTTTGGGCAGAATTGTTTTGCGCTCCTACAATTAAATGGAATAAACAAGTCATTTAATATTATTTATGAGGGTTGAATTACTATTTATGTAAATAGTAAAATGGTCTTGAAATATGTTTTGAGCCTTATTTAGATTAGGAAAATCAATATTAGTGTAGTCAGGAAGTCTAACCCTAATTACTCATAGAATTCTTTCAAAATAAGGATAAGTGGGGCATTATAAAAGGAGTAAAACTTAGGGATTTGAGGAATTTATGGAGAGGAGATATTTTCTTTTAGAGCTACAACAGCCACAAATTCTAGAATGGAAGGTTACAAGTTGCATAGCAAAGTTTCAAGAAAGGTGCCATAAAAGTTAGAATTCAAAAACAAGAATTAAGTCGTTCAATCTTTATTCTTTTTGTTTTATTATTTTATAATTGTATCTTTCATGAATTTTGTGTTTACTAATTCAAGAATGAGTGGTTAATTTTCTTTTTGGTTGGGGATGATTTCAAGACCCTAGAAATGATTTTATTTCATTAATTCCAGAATATTTTTTATGTGAACCTGTAGGCAAAGTAGCCTAAAAACTCACGAACAAGTGAATCCTAACCCGAAAAGCCAATATGATCAGATTATGAACCCTAGATCCGTTGAGGAACTTGTCTCAAGAACTTAGGATGCAAGAGATGACACCACAAAGGATTGTAAAGCCTTTGATAAGTCGAAGTTCATGCAAGAATTCAAGAAGATTAATCACAAGCTCTCACAAAGTTTCATAAATTTATTTATCAAGAGTTATTGCAAAATGACATCATAAAGTTGTTTAAATACTAAAACCCTAATACTATCCTTACACTAATAGGAATACACATCCTAGTTGAACTAGAACTCCTAAATCTATTCCTAATATTCACGAATTACTGTAGCAAACTCCCAAAAAAAACCTTGTTTCCTTGAAACATTAGGAAATAATAACACCTTTGTTTCCTTTAAATAATAGGAAACCCTAAAACCATTATTTCATTTAAACATTAGGAGACTTTAAAATAAGTTAAAATAAATAATAAAAATAGTTATGAGCTATTTAATTAATTGTATCAACCCATTAACATAATAATAATATAGACTAAAACAATGAAATAGAATTATATCAAACCCACATGTAGAATACAATGTGGCTGTATAGTGCATGTTAACATAATAATAATATAGATTAAAATAATTAAATAAAATTATATCAAGCCCACATGTAGAATACAATGTGGTCGCATAGTGCATTTAAACATAGTACATGCACTGCAACACTCACGATTTCTTTTGTAAAACTTATAACCTCAATATTATCTTAGTATATTAGAATTTACATGCATGATATATTTACGATATAATATTATGAATGTAATAGAATTAAATTGAGTTTACGCATGTTTAGTTGACATGTGTAAACTCGATTAAAATAAGTTAAAACAAATAATAAAAATAACTATGAGCTATTTAATTAATTGTATTAACCTATTAACATAATAATAATATAGACTAAAACAATGAAATAAAATTATATCAAGCCCACATGTAGAATACAATGAGGCCGCATAGTACATGTTAACATAATAATAATATAGATTAAAACAATTAAATAAAATATAAAGCCCACATGTAGAATACAATGTGGTCACTAGTGCATGTAAACATAGCACATGCACTGCAACACTCGCGATGTCTTTTGTAAAACTCATAACCTCAATATTATCTTAGTATATTAGAATTTACATTCATGATATATTTACGATATAATATTATGAATGTAATAGAATTTAATCGAGTTTACGCATGTTTAGTTGACATAGAATCGACATAGGATATAGTATACCTATCTAAATTATTATGACTATTACTATGATTTTAAATATATTTTATAGTGTATTAAGTATTAGAATATTAAGAATGTTATAAAGTGAATTTATAAGAGTATTTTTGTAAGCTTGGAAGATGTAATAGCCATGAAGGTTATGTTTAGAATTTTAAATTATGGATGAAAATAAAATTAAGTAGGCCATGCATTATATTATACATTTTAAGTCCAATTTAAATAGTTAGGCCTGAGCCCAAGCCTAAAAATAAAATAAAATAAATAAGTAAATAAATAAATAAAAATATTATTTCTTGTTAAAATTCTCTACAAAATCTCAATTATTCATTTGTCTTAATCTCATCCATCCACTTGGAATAATCTTAGGCATGTTTTGTGGTTTTATATAAAGATGAATATAGGCCAAGTTTAGTGAAAAATTAGGTGGATAAATGTGGTCCATTGGATTTGTTAAATTCATCCAAGCCATTCATGTGTTTTAAGTAATTAAAATTAATCAATATTTGATGTTTTCAATTTGGAAAGGCAAAGGAAGAGAAATGTACAAGTGAGAAAAGAGTGAAGTGAAGAAAAGAAGAAAGAAGGGGAGGAAAGAAAGAAAGGAAAGGAAAAGAAAAAGAAGAGAAAAAGGAGGAAAAAAAAAAGAAATTTGGTGAGTTTTTAATTTTTTTTTCCATTTGAGATTTTATTATTATAAACATAGAATAGTAGTAGAATTTATATTATTCATGTTAAATTATAATTAGGAGATTTGAAATGGATATTGTTTTGAGGTGTATATAATGGTGGGAATTGGTGGAAATTAGAAATAGTGGAGAAGAATATGGTATTAGTTGTTGTAATTGTTATTAACACGTGTA
>JAXCLQ010071944.1:0-11022 GCA_035584115.1 Cedrela odorata
TAATATGTGTATATAAATGTATACATATATGTATCTCTCTCTCTCTCTCTCTCTCTCATTTTGATATATATATATATATGTTAATTTGATTAATATATATATATATTATATTTATAATGTATTAATGTATTAATAATATATTAATGCATTAATGTATGTATATATGCGTATTAAAGGAATGCATGCATATGATTAAAGAATGCATATTGCCGACCTTATCAACCGTGACTCATTCTTGCATAATTTCTTTGTGATATTTTGTAAATGCAAGTGGGCTGATTCATGAGTATGGGAGTCAGTGGAAAGATTTGCTTAACAAAGAAAGCTTAAGGGTTAAGCTTGCATATACATATATAGAGATATACATACAGAAGAATACGAGTAAGTTTTTTTTTTCTTCTCTGTTTTCTTTCGTTTCTTTTCTGTGTTTTTCAAGAAAGCATGAGCCTCTTCCTCTTCTTCAACTAACAGCAGCTTGGTGAAGCGGAGCTTGGTGTAGTGTTTTGGTTGTGAACTGGGACAAGAACCAGAAGAGAGAGGAAGAGAAAGGCTAGAGAGAGAGAGAGCTTGGTAAGCTTGGTGAAGCTGAAACTAAAGCTCAAAGATCCCAACCAAGTCGAAGCCAGCATCCTCAACACCAACATGTGTGGACACTTAAAGAAGCAAGGCAGTTGCTGTTTCGGATTGCAAGGCCAAAGGTTAGGTTTTTCTTTGTTTTGTTTTTTGAAACAGAGCATGGTTTTGTAAATTGTAACATGTATGTGTGCATGTATAGATCGAAAGGGAGTTTAATTCGCAGGTTTATCAAGGTAAACATGGCTCCCCTGCGGCAGTTGCACGACCGAAATTTCATTTTGTGCGTCGCGCTTCCATTGCACATGAAAATAGAGCTTGCGAGTTCACTATTTCGTTCACACTTTACTCTAGAATGAAGCTCACAAGAATGAAGAAGAAGAAGAATGCTCTCTCAGTTTCTAGATTTTTTGATGCAGTATCCAATACTTAGCTTTTTTAGACGTAACACTTAAGTCTATGTATTTATCAAATCCAATTTGACAAACTCTTCCACCGACGTTAATGACCCACTTGCATATAACTCATCAAATAATTGAATGCAAAATCAATGAGTCATGCAATTAGTTGGTGGACATTGATTACATAAATCAATTTAATGTCTTAATATTATATGCACGAAGAGAGAGAGAGAGAGAGAGAGAGTTAGATATTTATATATACATGTACATATACATATTATATTATTACACTAATAATATATTTATGTATTTAATATATATATGTAAATATCTTATACATAAATTATTACTTTAATATATATATGTGTGTGTGTAATGCTTATTTTATTAGATATTTATATATATATATAACTTTAATATATATATATATAAATTAATAATCATTTCCATTGATATTTTAAATATTACTTTAATCAACATTAAAGTATTATATCAATATATAACAATATCAAAATATCTGTAAATAATATTTACATTATCCCATAATTAACTAAAACATTTCCCACGCATACTGGTGCTAGTGCGTTTTAGCTGAAAAATTTATTCTTTATAATAAAGAATCAAATTGCTACCCAATTAAAGTATCGGAACAACATCATTAACTAATTAATGATTATTATATAATAGCAATTGCCATCATCATCAAGTAACTAACTAATGTGTGTGAACCTCTAGGTTCATTATGAGTTAGACATGAGTGGATACGAACTCCTTAGTATCACTTTGGTATAACTCTTTATATCCAAAGTTCCCAATGATTATGAGTGACCTCTAGCAAGATATCATGACCTCTAGACATAGATGAATGAATATCTAATAAACCCATATAGTCGTACATGTATGTTGTAAAGTTCTTCTACTCTTGACTCCCAATTAAGTGCGGGTCATGGTATCGTCAAACCCTTAACTCAATCATGGTTCAGAACCTCAATCATATATAGGATTCATGCATTTGCGAAATACCTTTCCGGATATATGTGCTTTGGTTGAAAACTTTATTCCCTCATATGACAGTCTCACATAAGATTTTAAGTTCCAACATTTGAGCTAGCAAATTCCATCTTGGCTATCACCTGTTCTCATACACTTAAACACATTGCTAGCAACCTTCTTTCACCAGGCATGATTAACCTAGTGTGATATACACAAGTGAATAATTTGCCTCAGTGCAGAGTACAGCTGTGATACTTTAGGTCAAAGGACTAGTGGTACACTAGTACGGTTGTGTGACACATCATTAACTGTGGATAATCACTGATGTGATTTGTCACGTTTGGTCACATTCGTAACACGTTCTCTAATGTATTACACATGTTTATGCTTTTGTGACATGAGACCGTCACCCAACTATTAGCATCCAATACTGTTCTTTGGCAGCATTAAACATATCAGTCATGCAATAGTCCAACATGACATCACCTTATTCAGAAACTGATTTGGATGTATTTAAATAATAGACTCTGTATTCATATCTATAACTCTTTACAGATAGAGTCTTGACATCATAATAAATTATGGGATCTTATTTTGCATTTTATATATACAATATATATTAGCAACTATACATGCAAAATGATATAAAAACTATTTTATTAATCATAAACTAATTTATAATTAATTACAAAATAATATATATATATATAAGGATGATACCTTGACGCGTATGACATGATTGGTTCTAGGACATATCTGTAACACTTTTATAGCATATTGAAATGTCTAGAATCAAACTTCAGCTCAGCCTAAGCAAGTTCCTTTAGGTCACCCACCTAGTGAACCAATGATGACACCTCTAATGCCAACTACTGGCACTACTTATGCAGTCCTTATAGAGTCATCTAGACCAATGTACAAGCTTTTTAAGTTGATTAAGGATGCTAGACAATTGGGTGTGAATTTTTTCAAGAACTTTTGATGCAATTGTGGTAAGTAGATGGGTGAGATTGGTACAGCTAAATCTGCATGATATGAATATTGCAGATGAGGATAAGTTGAGAGTGGCTATACGATTGTTGCAGGATAGCGCTGGTACTTGGTGGCATAATATGTTCGCCAAATCTAGGGCACAATTAACTTATGCTAATTTTCTAAGAAAACTTCAAAATCAATACTTCACTCACTACCACAGTAATCAGAAAAGATAGAAGTTCTTGTATATGAAATAGATAAGTATAACTGTGGTAGAATATGAGACTCAATTGAGAGAATTGACAAAATTTGTTCTCGAATTTGTTAATGAGGAAACCCTTTACACCAAGTTTTAGGTGGGGCTGAACTTGGATATCAGGAAGCGGATGCCAGTGACCGGTACTTAAAGTTATCGAGAGTTAGTGTAGTTAGCTCTTCTAGTAGAAAAACTGATAGGTAAAAAGAAAGGTAAGAGTTGGCTTTCAGATGAAAAAAGATTTAAATATCTTGATAAGCTAGTCATCTAAGAAAAACCACAGTAATGGTTCATCTAGTAATGTTTCTATACCTAATCCTATTAGTAATCCTCCTTTCTCTTCACGTGAGTTTAAAGGATTCAGATAGAGATCTGATGTTTCGAGGTTTGCTTCAGGTTCTTTATAGGTATAGAGAGCTAATAGATGCCCTAATTGTAAGAAGCTTTACGGTGGCGCTTGTGGTTCTCAACTAACATGCTTCCATTATGGACAAATAGGTCATATAAAAAGAATTGCCCAAGTTTGGGAAGACTTGAGTTGATCAGACCTTTTGCTTAAGGTCAGCATCCTGTATTTCCTCAGCAATGACCCTCAGTTCAAACTTCTATTCCAGCTATCAGGAGAAACGATTCTGGTAGTACTTTCTTAGCTCAGGGTGCATAGAGGAACCAGCCTATGGTTCAGACTAAAGTTTTTGCTTGAACCAAGAATAAGCTCAAGTTAATCCAGATGACATCACAGGTATGGTGTTGATTTTTGGTCAACTAGCATACATTCTTATTGACCATGAATCTAATAGATCTTTCATAAGTGCAACATTTGCATCTCATGTCGATCGAGAATTAACTCTCTTAAACTAAGAACTAGTAGTGCATACACCACTGGGACAAAGATTGTTTAGAAAAACTATATTTAAATAGTGTGAGGTAATAGTAGAAGAGACTACCTTAGAGGTAGATCTTATTTTACTAAAGATCCAAGATTTTGATGCTGTTCTAGGGATGGATTGGTTATTGCAGCATTTGACATTAGTGGATTGCTTTACTAAGCAAGTAACCTTCTGAAAGTCTGGTGAACTTGAGGTAGTTTAGATTGGTGAGTGCAATGAAATTTCTTCTTGCATAATTTCTACGTTGAAAGCAAAGCAATTACTGCAAAAAGGCTACGAGGCATTCTTGGTATATTGTAGTGGTTATGTCAGTTTAGAAGAAATAGTTAAAGTATACCCTTGTTGTAAATGAGTTTCTCAATGTATTTTCAAATGAGTTGCCTAGAATACCTCCGGAATAAGAGTTTGACTTTGGTATAGATCTTATGCCTGGGACTACCCCGATCTCCATGCCTCCATATCATAGGTGATAGCAAAGCTTAAAGTGCTCAAGGTGTAGTTGTAAAAATTAATTGATAAAGGTTTCATTAGACCCAATTTTTCTCCTTGGGGTGCACCTGTTTTATTTGTAAAGAAGAAATATGGTACGTTGAGGTTGTGTATTGATTACAATCAGTTGAACAAGGCGACCATCAAGAATAAGTATCATTGCTTCGAATTGATGATCTATTTGATTAGTTGCAAGGAGCTACTATATTTTCTAAGATTGATTTGAGATTTGGGTATTATCAGTTAAAGATTTGAGAGAATGATATTTATAAAATTGCTTTCAAAATGAGGTACATGTATTATAAGTACCTTGTAATGCCATTTGGGTTGACTAATACTCCAGCAACATTTATGGATCTCATGAACTGTGTCTTCCATCCTTACTTCGACAAGTTTGTAATCGTTTTCATTGATGATATTTTGGTATATTTATGAAATAATAAAGAGCATGTTCAACACCTTATAGTTGTGTTACAGACTTTAAGAAATAGAAAACTGTATGCGAAATTCTCTAAATGCCAATTTTGGCTTAAAGAAGTAATATTCTTGGGACACGTAATGTCAGGTGCAAGAATTTTCTTAGATCCACAAAAAAAATTGAATCTATAGTGTAATGGAAACAACTGAAGAATGTCACAGAAATTCGAAGTTTTTTGGGTTCGGCTAGATACTACAGAAGGTTTGTAAAGGGATTTTCTCTATGAACTGCTTTACTAACTCGATTAATGAAGAAGGAAGTTCACTTTGAATGAAATGAGCAGTGTGAGCAGAATTTTTAAACATTAAAGGATCGACTCACTTCCGCATCAGTTATAACTCTTCGTATGCCAGGGTTTAGATATATTGTGTATAGCGATACATCTAAGCAAAGATTGGGCTGTGTATTGATGTAGAATGGGAAAGTTATTGCTTATACTTCTCGTCAGCTTAAGAAAAATGAAGTTAACAACCCTACCCATGATTTAGAACTTGTGGCAGTAGTATTTGCATTGAAGATTTGAAGTTACTACTTGTATAGGGAGCAATGTCAAATCCTCATAAACTGTATAAGCTCGAAATACCTCTTTACACAGCAAGAGTTGAATTTGAGACAATGGAGATGGCATGAGTTAATTAAAGATTATGATTTGATTATCGAGTACCGTCTAGGGAAAGCGAATGTAGTAGTAGATGCTTTAACCAGAAAATGATATGTTACATTAGCAACTATTTGAACAACACATATACCTTTGTTGGTAGAATTAAAGGCTTTGGGTGTAGCCTTAAGTTGTAATGATGCTGGAGCTGAAAGTGAAAACCATAAGAACACATAAAACCATGCTCTCTTTTACACTTGTAGCAGAAGTACGATGTGCGAGATTGGTTCCTGAGCGTGCAACCATCGCTGGGGAGCTATGACCATCTCACGGACATGCGAAATGGCTCTTTACTAGATCTAGGCATGTACACATGCATGTTTTGGTATTTCAAACTTTTTAAATATTAAATGTAAAGTTGGAAGTCTTACTTTATTGATTTGTAATCTGGAACACCAAGTAAACCTTCGCACTTGCTTCCAAGGGTGTCCACATGTCGGTGTTGTGAAGGTGGTTTCGATTTTGTTATAGAATCTTCAAACTTTTGTTTTAGCTTTACCAAGCTAAACAAAGCTTTCTCTCTCTAGCTTCTCTCTTTCTCTCTTCTAGTTTTTGGTTCACAACCAAGGACACAAAAATCCTTTTCTAAGGAATATTTCTCACTAGAATGCAGAGAGAATGGAAAGGAAGAAGATGAACTTTTCAGTTTTTTCTTTCTTGGATAAAGATAACGTAGCATCCTAATGCTTGTTATCTATACTCAACACTTGATTGTTTTCCTATCCACTTGCCTCTTTTCATTTCATTAAATGAATAAAAAGTAATCCACTTGGCTACTTGCCCACTTGCCTTCCATTTCAATAATTTGAACAAAAAACAATCTATGTGTCAAAGCTTGAGTGGTTGGCTTATTTTAACACTAGTCTAATTAATGTAATACATATATATATATATATAATGCAAGAGAGGTAGCAAGTATATAATATATATATATATATATCTATCTATCTATATATATGTAATACAATTTCATAATCATTACATATAAGATATTATTATTATATTATTACTTTAATCAATATTAAAGTATTATATAATTATATACCAATATAATATTCGCAAATCATATTTATGTTATCCCATAATTAATCGAAACATTTCCTACGCTTACGAATGCTAGCACGTCTTTATCAAAAAATATATTTTTTACAATAAACAATCAAATTACTACCCAACCAAAGTATTAGAATAATATCATTAACTAATTAATGATTATTGTATAATAGCAAATGTCATTATCATCAAGTAACTGACTAATGTGTGAGACCTTCTTGGTTCATTGTGAGTTGAATATGGGTGGATTTGAACTCCTTCGTATCACTTTGGTACAACTTTTTGTAACCAAAATTTTCAATGATCATGACCAACCTCTAGCAAGACGTCATGACCCCCAGACACAAATGAATGAATATCAAAGAAACCTATATAGTCGTACGTGTATGTAGTAAAGTTCCTCTGCTATTGACTCCCAATTGAGTGTGGGTCATAGTATCGTTAAACCTCTAACTCAATTACAAGATCAAAACTTCAATCATATACAAGATTCATATATCCGAGAAATACCTTTTCGGATATATATGATTTAACCAAAGAATTTATTCACTCGTATGACAGTTCCACCTAGGATCTCAAGCTCCAACATCTGAGCCAACAAATTTTATCTTGGCTATCACCTGTCCTTATAAACTTAAACACATTGTCAACAAGTTTCTTTCACCAAACGTAGCTAGCCCGGTGCAATATGGATAAGTGAACGATGTGCCTCAGTGCGGAGGATAGCCATGACACCTAAGGTCAAAGGACTAGTGGTATACTAGTACGTTTGTGCGACGTATCATTGATAGTGGATAATCACTCATGTAAAATGCCTATAATCTACCGACTGCATTAGAAGGATTGAATCTAATATTACATGAGGGAGATTTTTATTTTTGGTCTCATTTAATATACATATTAATATGCATATATATTTTATTGTTTGGCAATGGAATTTAAAATCTTTATGATCCAATGATATTAATTTCAAATTCAACATATTACATATTGATCAAATCAATTTAGTAAATTAACAAATCAATTTATTGGAGAGAGATATTAATTGATACAATATCAATTTATTGATTTTATGTTCATATATTTACTCCTAGTAGAATTCTATTAATTCTTATTTCAATCAAAATAAATTAGATTCATCATTTATTTTTATTTTAATTCAAAGTATTATTTTTCTGTTCAATTGAAACAATTTCAAGCCTGAAAAATTCTAATTTCAACAAATTGAATTTTCATTAACAAAAAATTTACCATTCAAAATAGTACTTGTGTAAGTTGTGACTAAATGAATATTTTGACATTTCGTGATAATATATGAATGAAGGAAAAATTAAAAAGTAAAAATTATTTACTCACTCCTGTTAGATAGAAAGTATCGATACTTTCCCAAAAATGTCGACACTTTCCATCGATTTCACATTTATCTTTCTGTTGTTCATAGTGTTGATACTTAATTTTGGGCAATATCAAGTATCGACACTATCAGCTAGCAAGTGTTGACACTTTCTACCAAAATGTCAACACTCACTCTTAGAATAAAAGCAAGTATCGATACTTTCCATCAAAATATCGATACTCACTCAAACAGAATGATACTGGAACAACAAGTATCGATACTTTCATTCCAAGTATCGACACTTGTCACAAAAGTGTCGATACTTGAGTATTAGGTGTCGTCTTATTGCATCAAGTATCGACACTTTTCACAAAAGTATTGATACTTGGTGCATTCAGAACGACACTCTATTATTTTTCACGATTTCCAGTGTTTCCAAAACACATCAAATCAACTTCATTCATCATCTAAGCCACAACAAACATACATATGAACATAAATCAACATCCCAATACTTATTTCCCAAAACATACACACATGTCGACAATGCTCTGATACCACTTGAAGGTGAAAACCATAAGAACACAGAAAATTATGTGATTCGTCACGTTTGGTCACGTTCAGGAGCACATTCTCCAATGTATTACCTATGTTTATGCTCTTATGACATGAGACTCATCATCCAACTATTAGCATCTAATACTAGTCCTTGACAGCATCAAACATACCAGTCATGCAATATCATAGTCCTAAATGATATCACCTCAACCAGGAACTGATTCAAATGTATTCAAATCAAAACTTTGTACTCATATCTATAACTCTTTGCAGATAGAGTCCTGACATCATAATGCATCACGGGATCTCATTTTGCATTTTATATATATAATATATATTAGCAACTATATATGCAAAATGATATAAAAGCTATTTTATTAATCATAAACAAGTTTATAATTTGTTACAGAGTTATTTATACATAAGGATGATATCTCCAATTAGAGCCTTGGTGGTTAATTTTGTTGTGAGACCCACGTTAGTGGATCAAATTAGAGAAAAGCAAATGCAAGATAATATTTAGCCAAGATATGTTAGGATGTACATGATGGGAAAGAAAGTGACTTTTATCTCACATTGGATGGTACCTTAACTATCAGAGGTAGAGTTTGCCTGCCTAATGTTAATGAGTTAAGAAAGGCTATCATGTAAGAGGCATATTGTTCGACTTTTGCTATGTATCTTAGCAGTACAAAGATATATCGAACCATCAGAGATTGTTATTGGTGGTTAGGTATGAAGAAGGACATAGCTGAGTATGTTGCGAAATATTTAGTATGTTAGCAGGTTAATGAAGAACATAAAAAACCAACAGGAACTTTGCAACTATTACTAATACCAGAATAGAAATGGGAGCACATTACCATGAATTTTGTGATTGGTTTACCCCGCACTCAAGCAGGACATGATGTTATATGGGTTATAGTAGATCATCTGATGAAATCTACATACTTTTTGCCAATCCTTATTAAGTATTCTTTGGAGAAACTGGCAAGACATTATATAGCAGAGATCGTAAGATTACATGGAGTACTCGTTACCATAGTGTCAGATAGAGATCCTTGTTTCACATCTCAATTCTTGCTAAAATTTCATAAAGCTATAGGTACTACTTTAAACTTCAGTTCAATATTTTATCATTTGATTGATGGTCAGTCGGAAAGGACAATCTAGACCTTAGAGGATATGTTAAGGTCATGTGTTATTGAGTTTCAAAGATTTAAAGGGTATTTTGGACTTTTATACATTTTTTATATATACCCTTAACCGCCAATAGTTTCTTATGCTTCTTTCTTTTTAAAACTCAAACTTTCTCTCTTTTTCTAAAATTCGTTCTCTCTCTCCCTCTTAATTTCCTTTTGATTTCTCAAATTCCTCTCATTTTTCGTCAAATTTCCGTTACAAAATGATTACCTATCCTCTACTCTTCAATTCAATACCAATTTTAGGTTAGAAAAGACAATAAAAAATGAAGAAGAAATTTGGGTTTAAATCAAAATTGAGACTTTTCTAATTAAACGACTAATCGAAGTCTCTAAGGGCTTATACAAGTCACCAGTAAGCTTATTAACCCATTATAGGTTCAATTTTAAGATTTTGCAGTATTTGGAATTTAAAAGTTACAATTCATCCAAAAATTTCCATTTGATTACACATATGAAATCTAGATTAGTGTTAAATGGTGATAATTAGAAGTATATGATGTTGAATATACGTTGAATGCCGTTTGAAATATGTATATGTGTGTTAAATGAAAAGGTGAAATTGGAGTATTTATTGCCATGGGATATCGTTAATGGAAATTAGATAAATGACACTCGTTAGTTAAGCCTCATGAAATGTTGTGTTAACTAAGGAGTTTTTAGACATGTTTTCCATGGACTTCACATTTAGTGTATTGTGTTTAATTATTTAGAATTGTGAAATTCATTATTATACGTATGTGTGGTATTAGGTGCCGAGAACCAAGAGAAGAACCAAGTGAACACGAAGAACCTTAGTGTGAGTAGTTACCTTCCTCTTATTGTGAGTAAATTTATGCATACATAAATATTTAAATATATATGTGTATATTTATATGTATGATTGTGTGTTAAACAAATGATTCTATTATTAAAATTTGAATTTGAAATAAATGTATTTTCATCTGCTTATTATTGATATTGGGAAATGTTTAAATATAATTTATTGTTATAAATTTATGATAAATATACATGCTTAGATGATCGAGGTGAACAGAACAGGAGACGAACGTGCTCTGTTTTTGATGCAGCGGAAGTGCGACGCACGAAATGGATTTCCGGGCGCACAACCGCTGCTGGGGAGCCTAGATAAGATTAAAAATTTGCGGAATAGACTCCTG
>JAXCLQ010071946.1:0-11018 GCA_035584115.1 Cedrela odorata
TTATTTGTAAAAATTAACTTTTTAATATTTTTTTTAATATTTTTTTCTTTGCAAAAAAACAATAAAAATTTTTTAAAGTTGAAAAATTAAAAAAGAAATTGAAACATATATTAAAAATTAAAAAAATAAAAAAAACAAAAAAATTGATAAACCACATGTGCTCGGGTGCTACAGTATCTCGATTGCTACAATATTTCGGGTGCTACAAGAGCAAAAATTTTTAATTTTAATTTATTTTTTAAAATTTTGTAAGTTAAAAAATCAAAAAAAAATTCAAAATGCCAAAAATTATAAATTAACAGAAAACAATAATATAAAAAATAAAAAATTGAAAAACCAAATTAAATGAAAAAATAAAAACAAATTAAATGTATAAATTTTATTAATAAAATTACATTTATATTAGAAATAAATTTAAATATAAAAAAATAAAAAATAGGTGGGCCCACCCGAGCACTGTAGCACCCCGACCACATTTTTTAATTAAATTTAAACAAAAATATATAACTTAATTATTTAGCTAACGAAGTAAAATAGAAATAAAAATTTAATGAAATATTAAATAAATATATAAAATTTAAAAATAATAATTAATTTTTATATTTATTTTTTGAAATTACAATTAAAAATATTTATTGTTTAAAAAAATAATCGTAAAAAATTACATAAAAATTGTAAAAAAAAGTTTAAAAAATATTTGTTTTTTAAAATTTTATTTTATTATTTTAATCAATTTAAAAATATTTTTAAAAATAAAGTAAAAAATTGATGGGGCCCACCCGAGCACCTGTGCTCAGGTGGGCCCCACCTAAGCATTTAATTTTTTTAAATTTTTTTTAAAATTTATTTAGGTATTAATATAAAATACCTAAATAAATTTAAAATAAAGGTTAATAAATGTATAAGTAATTTGTGTATATATATTTATAAATATTTCTTATTATTTTTAAATTAATTTGGTAATGTAATTTTTTATATTTTATAAAAATAAAAACTTAGTTATTTAAGTAATAAAGAAAAAAAAAGTAATAAATTTTAAAAAAGAAGCTAGGCTTCTGCTTGTGCTCAGAACCGAGCACAAAATTATTGAATTTAAAATAGTAAGTTAGGCTTTTTACAACATTATAAAAGTGAGCACACCAACTGACTGTTTTTTTATTCTTATTTCTCCTTAGAACTTCCCATTTCTTCTTATTTCTTCTATCTCACCGATTACCTCTGATGATAACAAGTAAGTTTTATTATTTAATATTTTAACAGTTATATTCATTGTTTTATTTTTTTAATTATTTAGCACTTGTATTATTTAATTTATTTGAATATTATGAGAATTTTATTAAAAAAACTAGTGTAGTAAATTTAGATATGATAAAAAAAATTTATTTAGATATGCACGACAAGATTTGAGTTAGACAAAAATTAGAAGTTGTGTTGTATTATTTATTATTGGTGTTAGGTTAGGGTAACCAAACAAGGTGGACATGTTTGGTTTGGTTTACGAATTTATATTAATTTTTTTGCTAATTTATGTATAAATTTGTATTATTTAAACTCTTACCTAAACAATTTTTCAGTAAATTAAATAAATATAAATTATTTTGTAACCTTGTAGGTAAGTTTGAGATTATGTCGATTGGAGTTCATTACGGCGGATCATGGGCTACATTATCAGACAGTTCTGAGAAATACCATGGTGGAAGGGTCTAATTTTTATTCTTACCGAAGAACGTTAAGTTTCAACAGTTATTACACATGTTATATGACTGCATTGAAATAGATCAAGCGAAATTCACAATCTATATGAAAACAAGTTTTATAGACAGTGAAACCGAATTTGTTATATATGTAGATATTGTAAAAGACTCTGATGTAACTGATTTTCTGAGCACTATTGTGGTTACAATGTCTAGACGGGTCAATCCGTTATACGTCATTATAGAGAGGATAACTGCTAATAATTACGGGGTGCATTGTACTCCTCCTTTGCAGCCTGTCAATCCAGATGTGCAAGGACAACCATTTTTTTTTCTTCTAGGAGAAGCAATCAATTCTACCAGGGTTTCCATCACTCACCAACTGACGTTAATACTATAGAGCCTTCACCGATACATCATGAATATCCTACATACTTCGAAGGATACTTTCCATGTCAATACAATGAAGACCCTATACACGAACATTTTGATATTCAGCCATGTATGGAGGGTGAAGGCTTAGACATTCCACTGAACACAATTAGAACCCCTGGTAGGAATTATTGTGACGAGGAGACTGATGTGATTGCGAACTTGGGGCATGGACCGAAGCAGAGAATCAAATCAACAGGGTATCATTCGAATATGTCAGGTCCGTCAACTTCTCACAATTTTCTGGCAATTCCACCTTTCAATTCTCGTTTGGTAGATGCATTGTCTAGTTCTGCTTCTGATGCCATAAGTGCTGCACAGATTTTCAATTCAAAGAAAGAGTTAAGAGATACATTAGAATAATGTCACTAAAGAACCATTTCCAGTTTAAGGTTATCAAGTCTGCATCAAATCGGTTTGAGGCGAAATGTGTTATTGAGGGCTGTAAATGGCGCATTTGAGCAACTAGCATAGATGCAAATAGCGAATATTGGTATGTTAAAAGAATTGAAACATGTCACACCTACCGGAGCGACCAACTATAGCCGGGTCACCGTTAAGCAAGTAGTCGAATTATCGGTGAATATGTAATGGACAAGTTTCAAGACCCCAAGTAGAATTTACACTCTAAATAACATCCGAGATGATATACACCGAGAATTTGGAGTGGTTGTGTCCTACTGCAAGGCTTGACTAGCCATAGAAAAAGCACATGCATTGGTGTGTAGGGATCCATCTTAGTCATCTCAATTACTTCCTCGTTTTTACCATGTCTTAGAGCAAAGAAATCTAGGCACAGTAACGCACATACACATTGATGATGACGATCATTTCATATACTTCTTCATGGCGCTTAGCCTCTATTTGCGTGGTTTTATTTCATCAATCCGTCGGTAATTGCCATTGACAGGACATTTTTATTGGGTACATACCGGGGGACCATGTTTGTAGCTGCGGTACTTGACAGAAATAATCAAATTTATCTTATTACTTTTTGAGTGGGAGACTCTAAAAATGACGCATCTTGGGAGTGATTCTTAATCAAACTATGAGATGCACTTGGATTAGTGACTGATTTGGTGTTTGTTTCTGACCGAAATGATAGTATCATTAACGGTATTCGAACAGTGTTTCCCAATTCATACCACGATTACTGTTCTTACCATATTGAAGGAAACCTCAAATTAAAATACAAGCTGAAGGATCGTAAGAAAGACATTTTCCTTATGGGCTATTATATTGCTGCAAAGGCATATGTGTTCAGTGACTTCGAGAAACACATGGATAAATTAAGGTCGATACACCATAACGCTGCGACCTACTTAGAAAATAATGTTGGCTTTCATAGGTGGGCCAGATGCTATTTTCCTATCCGACGTTACGACATAATGACTACAAACATTGCTGAGAGTATGAATGCATTGTTGAAGGATGAGCGTACTCTTCTAATTGTGGCATTAGCAGATTGGATACGATCAGTGTTGCAGCGTTGGTTTTATGAGAGGAGAGAAGAGGTTGAAAAATTTGAAATAGACATCCTCACTAAAGCGGCAACGAATCAAATTAAAGAAGAGGATGGTGCACCCCGTACACTTTCAGTGTTTCCCATTTCTTGATTTGAGTTTGAAGTCAAAGGTAAAGGAGAAACTGTTGTCGTAGATCTAAGTACAAGGACATGTCAGCGTAGGCACTTTGACTCACGACAATTGCCTTGTGCCCATGCACTACCTACTATTCAATATGTTAGAGGCTAATACGGTGATTATTGCTTAATGTACTACAAGAATGGCATACTCTTTATAGCATATGCTGAGGAGATTCATCCAGTCAGAGATCAGAGTTTTTGGGACGTTTCGGTCAAGATCCAATCTATTGTTGTCAAATCATCGATTTGCCCCATACTAGCAGGTCGACCTCGAAATCAACTCATCCTATTCGCAGGAGAGGAGGTCGTCCCGAGAAGATGTTCACAATGCAAACAAATTGGACATAATCATTCAACATGTAGAAATCAGTTGTATCACGACCGAATTGAGTGATTATTTCTTGTTTTGTAACCATGTTCAAATTTATTAGGTTGCACGTTGTTTTTATGTAATAGCATTGACTCTACTTATTAAATGTTATATTTTATGTAATTGAAATAATGAATTTGCAATGTAATGTTGGCTTGTACAGTTTATTTGAATTTACTTATGAAATTGTATGTCTGCAAATATTTTAATGTTAACCTTTTACTATTTCTTATATTTTGCTTAGCTCTCTAACTAAATTGAAACTGCATGTGGAAAACAATAACAAATTATAAATACTTAACAATATAAATACGATATGTCAAAATATGCGTCACTCAAATAAATCGAGTGTCATCTTTATCCTAAAAAATAGACCGTAGGTAGAATTAAAGTCTCATGGTCGTCCTAACAAAAGGTACTCTATAAACTTACAGACAAAAATCTCACAATTGGCGCTCCCCGGTCTTTGACAGGGGACATCCATCACTCTGGAATGTTTAAAAGCCACATGTGTATCACTCCATTCCGATCTTACACCATACACCAAACACATGCGCAGTAAGTAAGGTAACAACTCGCATAACTGCTGCAACGCTTTACTCATCTCTTGTTTGAAATGGCCCATGGTGCAGAATCATAAACAGATATCATGTGACTACCCAAGTCAACAACATAAGCAACCCAATGGTTGCCACATACCAAAGCGGGAATGGCGACAAAGTCCACGGCGGTCCATCCTCTTCTGACCCCGTCTGAGTCGCCTTTAACGAATTCTTCTTGATCGAGTCCAGAAGGAAAATTGCTGAGCTCAATCGCCCCTCTAGTCATTTGATCCCACGAGTAAAGTAATTTGACCCATACAATTAACACGATAGCAAATTCAATACAAATTCAAAATGAATGTCTATTTTATAAGTGTGATATATATATATATAGAAATGTGGCGATGTCATGGTCTATCGCTGGCTTAGTAGATGAGGCAACGCTTGTTGTCGGTGCTCAAGCAGATACAAATACTCGTCGATGTGCTATCAAAATAAAAATCATACAGTTGCATTCAAAAACCGATGCATTGAAATATGTTGACAACATTTTGGTCATTTACAGCATCTTCTAGCCATGCATCCGAATTAGATATATGCTACTCGCGGTGTCAAGCTCATCAAACATGTCTCGATGCATGCCTTTGGGTTTGCAAGCCACTGTAGATACGCAACATATAATGCATCTAGATATGGCATCAAAGAATTGATACAGAGGTTCGATAGGTATCGAGGCAGCGTCCTGATGGAAGGGCTTCCATGTCTTTTTTTATTTGGATCAGTGTACGGACTCCGGTTATACGGATCCTTCCGTAGCCTGAACCTACCTCCTCACGTATGAGTGGACGTCAGGCTACCTTCTTTACCTGTGGTTCACCTTCGACTGTAGGCGGATCCTCTCCCTATAAATGTAAAACATATTTTATGTTAGAAATAAATTGTGTTATATAGACGTGTATAAAGTGCTACTACTATAATATAAATAAAGTCAAGGTGGTTGCCTGCACAGGTGAACGTGAGAAACACATATGTGGCTGAGTGGACTGCAACAATGTGGGGTAGAGATCACAAATCATGGTGTCAACCCGACCAAAGTTATTGAAACACTACTGACCAAAGGCCTGCAACTCTGTAGTCAGCGCATCAACCTTCCCTTCAACTCGTACGATATAACCGTCATACCAACCTGACTTGTCTATACACTGTGTCTTAAAATCCTACAACTCTGTAGTTAATGCATCAACTTTTCCTTCAACCCGTGCGATATAACTGTCATATCGGCCTGAGTTGTCCATAACCTACTGACTGAATGCCTGGTACTCTACTGTCAATGCATCAACCTTTCCTTCAACCTATGCGATACACTGCTGAGTGTATATCTATATGTCGGCAGTAACCGTATCAAATCGATCCATCATAATCCTTCTAAAATTATCATAGTTAAATGACTGATGCGAATGTCTCAGTGTTGATTGCGTGGACGAGTGACGTGCAGACAACACAGGTGAATGGCGCGCCGACGGGGCCGGAGAGTATTGAGTGGGCGGGGCTGGAAAGTACTGAATAGGCAGGGCGGGGAATACTGAGTTGGTGGGGCTGGAGAGTACTGAGTGGGTGGAGCGAGAGAATACTAAGTCGGTGATGCGTCCGAGTATTAGGGCTTCAGGGGCAAAAACTGAAACGATACCCCGTCTGTATAATACGGCTATTCTGGTGGCAGGTAATATGTCAATACACACGAAAATGACGTCGATGGGGCAGCCTGCATCAGTTTATACATATATCTCAAACACCAACATAATAAATTAAATTGTTAAACTTCATATGTAGGTATTTCATAAACTAAACCTGAGGTGCGGATACCGTAGTCGCATGTGTAGATTTACGTTTAGGCTTTGGCCTGGTCGCTTCTATCTTTGAAAATAAATTACCTTCGTACCTGCCCTGTAGCTCAGAGATCTTAAACAACTCTGAGATGTATGGATTACTCATATCGGTTACCTCTAGCTCTAGTGAGAGGAGTAAACGAATGTACTGAAATCAGAGGGAAAAAATAAAGTCGATTGGTTGTCTATGAATTAGATTTTTTACAAAATTTGGGTGAAAATAATTTTACCTGCGACTGTTTTAGTAAGAGTTCACGTACGCCGTACAGACTAATATGACGATTCCTCGTTTGTCAATGCAGAATCTGTAAGACGTTGTTACTAACTTTTTTAACCAAACTATGATGTAAACTAGGCGCACACTCATATATCCATACCTTCATTGTGATTAATAACAAATAATATAAAAACCAACACGTATAAATATGAATTGAAAAATAAACTGAAATTATTACTGATAGTTACCTGAAATGCAATAGCCATTCCAGCAATATTGTACTTTCCCCTAAAACTCTTACCCAACTCAGCTAACTCAACAACATCTTTCTTGTATTTGATGTATATCTGTGCGATAGAATGACACAATTATGTGAACATGTATTGGAAGACACCAATCTCCACGAATACTGATTAAACTGTGAAAGATCCTTTGTCATACCCAACACCCATAAATCAGCCCAAGCACACCCCCCTCCCCCCGACCAATTAAAAACCTCTCAAACAAATAGAAAAGCAACAATCGTATAGCATCCAAGTCGGGTATCATATCAAAATCAAGCTGGTCGTAGACCGTATCAATATCATCAAAGTAATAGGCTAACGACCATTAAAATACTCATGTAATAATCGTGAGCTATCAAGAATAGTCAAAGCAGGATAACTTCCAATCCGTAAGTCAGTAATCAACCTAAAATCTGTGCTTGAAAAATGGATTGACTAGCCCTCAATATAAAACCACATATCGTTGTTGCCCTCCACATTAAGTTTGAATAACAACATGTAATGGATGAGAATAGGATAGTAGTGTAAGCCTTCGATGATAATAACTGCCTAAAACATGATTGTGTGAATAAATCAATTTGATTCTCTGTTAATTTAGATTTGATGTGTTCTGTCACACTAAAACGGAATAAATAAGTCTCCTCCACATGAAAGAGCTCGAATATTGGAATCTTCAATCGAGATTGTTTAGCCTTTTATATCTAAATAATTTACAAATTTAAAAAATTAAATTATATTAAATACATTTATTTATCTACCTAAATATATTAATTTACAAATTTATAGGTAAAACAATTCTGATCGACATATATTTATTTATACATTCATACATTCATATACATATATATATATATATACACATATTTAAAATGCATAAATAATTCAACTTTTTATAATTTTTTTGGCAATTATTTTTTTAAAAAATAAATATTTTTAATTGTAATTTCAAAAAATAAATATAATTAATTAATTATTATTTTAAATTTTACATATTTATTTAGAATTAAATTAAAATTTTATTTTATTTCACTTCGTTAGCTAAATAATTAAGTTATATATTTTTGTTTAAATTTAATTAAAAAATTTTAATTACTATTTTTAATTTATTTTCATTTAATTTCTTTATTTTTAAATTTTAAATAATAAATATATTATATTTGAAAATATTTTCTTTTTTAAAATAAATTATAGTAAGTAAATAAAATTTATTTTGTAAATTATTTTACAAAAATTATTTATACAAAAATAAATTATTTATATATTTATTGACCTATTTTGATTTATTTTATATTTATACTAAAATAAAATTAACAAAAAAAAAAGTTTAAAAAGGTGGGGCCCACCCACCCGAGCACATGTGCTTTGGTCGGTGGGCCTCACATGTCTTTTACCTTTTTAAAATATATTTTTAAATCAAATAAATAACAAAGTAAAGTTAAAAAAACAAATATTTTTTCAACTTTTAGGTAATTTTTTTGAAGATTACTTTTTTAAAAATAAATATTTTTAATTGTAATTTCAAAAAACAAATATAATTAATTAATTATTATTATTAAAATTTACATATTTATTTAATATTTCATTAAAATTTTATTTTATTTCACTTCGTTAGCTAAATAATTAAATTATATATTTTTATTTAAATTTAATTAAAATTTTTTAATTATTAATTTTCATTTATTTTCATTTAATTTCTTTATTTTTAAAATTAGGTAATAAATATATTATATTTGAAAATAGTTTCTTTTTTAAATAAATTATAGAATGTAAATAAATTTTATTTTGTGAATTATTTTACAAAAATTATTTGTACAAAATAAATTATTTATATATTTATTGACCTTTTTTATTTATTTTATATTTATACTAAAATAAAATTAACAAAATATATTTATACTTTATTATATTTCAATTAAAATTATAAAGTAAAATAAAAAAATAAATATTTTTTAAACTTTTTTTAAAACTTTTTTGTAATTTTTTTGACGATTAATTTTTTAAAAAATAAATATTTTTATTTGTAATTTTATAAAACAAATATAAATAATTAATTATTATTTTTAAATTTTACATATTTATTTAATATTTCATTATAATATGAATGTCAAAAATTGAAGTAGGCGGTTGGAAAACATTACTAATTTAAGCTTTGAAAGAGTAGAATGAAGGTCCCATCCCAATCTCATTGCAACAGACTAAACAGTAGAGGTTGGTACAAACCAAGCAAACTGCAAAAGAAATGATAAAAGAAAGTAAATTGTTGCAGTGACATCTTATTATATCATGATTTTGTATTGTACTATTAAACTGTTGCAACTTGAGAAGCAACAGTAGTAATAGCAGCAGCATCAGCACTAGCGGTAGAAGTGATAATTATAATAATAGCTGCAATCTTGTAATGTAATATAAAGAATCAAGAATCAACAAATAGAGTGAAATACGGCTTTCTTTGTTCTTCTGAAAGCAACAGAGATTTGTTTCTTTGTTTGTATAAATCAGTGATGTGTGGCAGGCGACGATTCCGGTTTAGTGTCGGTGGCGGTTCATATACCCATTTCTATATATTTTGCTGTCAATGTGAAAGAAATTAGTTTAAATTTTTTAATAATTTTAACTTAATTAATTTTTATATATTCTGTTTTAAATTTTTTATGTTATTTCATATTCCTTTTTATATTTCAAATTTTACGTTAAGATATATTTTATTTTATGTTTTAAATTTTATATTAATAAATATAAAATATATAGATTTTATTTTATGTTTCAAATTTTATATTAGTAGATGTAAAATACGCAAGGTGATAATAAGTTGCTAAAGGCCAGTCAAATATTTTTCCTCCTTAATAAACTTCTTTTAATATTCAGTTAAATATTCTTCCTCCTGAATAATTTTTTTTTTGTTATAAATATTAAATAAAGTATAAACGAAAAACTGCAGAAGAACGAAATTCACATTTTATTTCGTTAAAAAGTGGTGAAGAAGATGTCCTTTTTTCTATACATGGTAAGCGTATATAGAGACATAATTTGGAGAGGGATTAGTATAATTACACGATGTGGGACTATGGCAAAGTTTTTAAGTGGAGTAAATCCACCAATAATAGCATATCACTACATGGTTAACCATATATAAACATAATTTGAAAAAGGGTTGGTGTAATTACATGATGTGAGATTGTGGCAAAGTTTGTAAGTGGTGTAAATCCACCAATAATAATAGACGATGCTATTACCCAATCACAAAACTTACCTTTAAATTGCATTACTTTCAATTACGTTGGACGTGTTTAATGCTAGCTCATTAAAAACTTTGCCACTAAAATGCAGTGGGTTAAAACCCAGTCCAAAGAAAAAGAATTGCACTACGTTTGTCCAAAAATTATTATAATTCTTTTTTGTAACATAATATGATTACTCTAACAAAATTCTTCCTCTTAAAATAACAAATATCAATTTATCAATTTGCGGAGTCGACATATGTTAGTGCTACCAACTTTTCGAGAGTTGATGAAAGCAAAACTTTAAAGAAGAAATCAACAAAATTATCAGAGAAGCATATATGTTTTGAACGGAATAGTGAGCATGAACATGCTCTATTTTCCATGTGCAGCGGAAGTGCGACGCACGAAATAAAGCTTCCGGCGCACAACCGCCACAGGGGAGCCTTGATTGTCATTACAAACTTGCGGAATAGACTCCCTTACAATCTATAAGTGTATGCATGTGTATTTCAGTGTACAAATATACCCTGTTTTGTGAACAAAAACTAAGAATAAGGTGAACCTTTGTCCTAGCAATCCAAACCAGCAACGACCTTACTTCTTTAGGCCTCTACACACGTTGGTGTTGAGGATGTTAGTTTCGGCTTGATCGGAATATTTGAACTACGGTTTAAGCTTTCAAAAGCTCAACTAGCTCTTTCTCTCTCTTCTTTTCAAACTTTGGTTC
>JAXCLQ010071947.1:0-11017 GCA_035584115.1 Cedrela odorata
GTATTAATTAATATAATAATATATATTCTTTATAAAGTAATATACAACATTACTTTATAGTTAATATAAACATTGTAACAATTATAAATAAATATTATATTAATAATAAAAATTTTGATAAAATATTTAATTGACATTAAATTATTAATATAAAGTTATAAAGTCTCATATATAACAATTAATAAAAGTCACCAATATTCTTTCATATATAACAATAAAGAGTACATTTGCAAAATTACAAACAAATCTTTCATTTGATAAATTGTGAAATTACATTATATTGGTAAAGTTATATTTTTATTGCTCATTTATTAAATTACTTTTATAGAATTTCACTTATCATTTGTCATTTATCACATATTGAACCTAAATCACTTGTCAATGATATCATTAAATGGTGTAAATGCAAGTAGCAAAAGATTTAAACAAAAGAATGTTTATGCCCTAAACTCTTACCTTGATTATCAATGAGTCATCTCACAAATACAAATATATTAATACAACCAATGTGAAGATTCAAAAATTCTAAAAGTACCCAAAAATCTCTCCTATCATATGAAACTCTTATAAAAAACTTATCACATATACGCATTTCGAAGAAAAAACCAAACATATCAAAGCGCTTCTTATAAAGTTATCTTATGGAACACTTATAAAAAAACTTACCACATATACGCATTTCGAAGGAATAACCACACATATCAAAGGGTTTCTTATAAAGTTATAATTGCCTATTAAGTAACAAATTTAAACACCTAGAAAACACAGAATTAATTTTCATACACTCTTTTATTACAAAATTACTTTTTTATTTTATGAAACACAATGCATGTCAATGCATATAACTTGTATACAAATACATAAATACATAATCATTTATAAATTAATATATTTTTGTAATAATACGTAATTTAAAAATATTTTCAAAATATAATCAAACACATTCATATGTTTATGGATTCTTTTTACAAAGTCTAATATACTTATCTGTTAATGATTACAACAAGACAACTTAACTACCTTGACATAAAATCAAATATTAGCCTATATAAGCCTTATTAGAGAATATATATATATATATATATATTTTCTAGAGGACAACTCATTTGTTGATAAGAAGCTGTGTAAACCCTATGTTCAAAGAGATAAAACAATCATTGTATGGCTTTCATTTTTACACATGCATAGTTCATAGTTAGTTGACACATTATCAATGTTTGGTTGGGCTTAAATCAGCTCATGGTATGAGATTGAATGTATTGAGTATTATGGGTTTAGCATAAATTTGGTAGTTTATTAGTCAAGAGGCAGTGCCTTTACAAGGGAGCAGGGGGTGGAGCCCTTGTAAAGAAAATAGAATTGGTTCTATAGAATATTAGGTTTTGGTACCAATTTGATTGGAAATAACAAGAGGAAGCAAGGAAAGAAGTTAGGGTTTCGACAAGATTTGGAAATTTTCTATTTAATTGGCAATCAAAGGTTTCTACGGATTTTTACAGGTTATCGGTAAGTTTATTAACCCGTTATAGATTTGATTTTAAGATTTTGAAATATGTTGGAACTTAGGGATTTACTATTCATTTGAGATTTTCATTGATTTTCGCGTAGGAAATGTTAGATTGTGTTATATTGCATTATTTGGAATATATGATGGTTAAATATGTGATAGATAACTTTTGGAATGTAAATTTTAGTATTTGGCATAATGTGTGAACTTGATTCGGAATACATATATCTATTTTAGACAGAAATGTAAAATTAGAATAAGTCAGCCATGGGATTTTATTGTTGAAAATTGGATAAATGTCATCCATTAATGAAGCTTCGTGATATGTGTCAAACTAAAGAATTTTAGCCATGTTTTTTATGAGTATTGCATTTAATGCATTTATGTGTAATCATTTGAATCGTGAAAGTCATAATTATATGCATGTGTGGTATTTGGTTTTGAGAACTCGAGAGAAGGATCGAGTGGGCGTAAAGACCCTTAGTGAAAGTGATTTCCCTCCCCTTGTTGTGAGTAAATTATTACATACATGAATATGTAAATATATGTTTGTTATACATATATGTATGCTTGTGTAGCAGTTTTCTTGTTAAAAAGAAATTTGAAACGTACTTTTTTACATGTATTTTATATTGATATTAAAATAATTTATTTATTTGGTCTGTTGTTGACATATTATTTGATATACATGCCAAAATGGCCTTAAAGGCGTGATTTGATTTATATGATTATATCATTGCTTGAAAATTGATTTGATTTATGCATGTATATTGGTAATGAGGTCGGTAGGTCGAATATTGATATAAGGCCTGTGAACCTGTTTTTATTGTAGTTACATGAAGGTAGCATATGGACGGATTTATTGAGAGCATGCATAGGTGAGTAGAGCCGCAGTAGGGCTGATATAAGAGAGAATGCCTATGGTAATCCCACTGTGTGTCATGCACGGATGTGCGGATATAGGTACCCTATGGAAAGTCCTAGCGGCTTGATAAGGATATCTTAAATTTGACGGATATTACGAGGACAGTCACTCATATCACCAAGTAAATACTCGGGGCCAATATAAGTGAAACATGCAGATTTTTTTTATAAATGCATGCTTTACAGAAAAATAAATGATTTTAGTATGGGAAATAATTTTTTATATGATAAGAATTTATTTCATATGATTTTATATATGAAAGACTCACTGATGAATTTCGAAGTTATCTCAATCAAGGTAACTTTTAAGAAAGTATGGCTAGCCTGGTTTGATTATTTAAACTATATGCAAACTTATAAACTGTTTTCTAGTTATTTGATTAAATGAATTATGTATATACTTTTGAGTATATTGTAAAGTAATCTCAATATTTGAAATTTAGAAATGTGTGTGCATGTATGTATATATGTGTGTATTTTATTTACTCACTAACTATATTCGTATACTCACCCCTCACCCATTTTAACTTTTAGGTTAGACACATTAGTACTCGACGAGTTAGTGGTAACCGTTGAGTGCCTTCGGTGCTCTGGTTAGATTTTCTCTCTAACTCACATCTGTATTATCCCATTGGATAGATTTATTTGAAAATCTTTAATATATTTGTAAACTAAACGTTTATGTAGTTACTTATGTATATTCAATCCCAATTATTATGTATTTTGGATGAATTGATTAATGTTTGATAATGATCCCATGAAGAGGAGTTATTGTTTTATAACTATGGATGTAATTTGGTTTTTATGATAAATGAAAGTCTTATAGGCTCTCTTTATATATTATGGATACATAGAGTATATCAAGAAAGTTTATGGCGGTTGTCATGAGTGTACCCCAAATTTAGAGCATGACAAGCTCGTAGAAAAAATTAAGTGTCAGCAATAAGTTAGAAACAATTTAAATATTTATCTTTAAACACATTTGTAATAATTATACTTCTTCTTTCTTAATTTGTAAACACATATAAAGTAGAAATATGAAGATGAAAGTGATGAGAATATCAATTTTTTTTTTTTTTTTATAAATAGCAATCAATTTTCATTTTATAGATAGTCTCAATCATACGAATGTCTATAAACACTCTCAAATTGAGGTTAAGTTGTGAGGTTATCTGTAACACCCCAATTGGAATCTTAACTAAATTCTGGCAGAGTATTCTCTATATTTTCATCCATTTCACCCTGTAAATAGTTATCAAATATACAACTCATGATTTTATAATATATATAATCTCATCCATCAATATATAAGATCTAAGCATCTTCCTCATGATTTATAATTATGAATTATACATACATATATATATATATATACACACACACTTATACATATCCAAAGGCTATAATAAGATAGCACTATATCACAAAATGGAACATATGTCTCTAAACTGTGAAGAATAAATGCCTACCAAGTCAAATATCATCAACCTTTGAAGCTAAGGAAGGCAGTAACTTCTCACTCTATCAATTACCTGGGAGGGGAAAAGTTTTTTTTAAAAGAATAAGATTATACATCTCAGTGAGTAGACCTGTTAAAAGTATTTTAATAAAATCATGATACAATATAATATTTCCAATAACCATATAAACAATTACCATATAGATGAAAAGTTTTTATCATAAAAGAAAAACATTAGTCATAGATTGATATAAAAAAAATTCATAATAATCCATCCATGTACTATGTCTTTAGCTCCCCTTACAATTGTCTATAATTTCTATCTATAAACTAATCGTGGAAATCTATAGAAATATGGCATATTAGTAACCAGCCTTAAAGGCCAATAACACCATAAACACGCCCCAAAGGCATATGTATAATATGATGCGAGCCCAAAGAGCTAATACATAGGATCGAGACTCTGGAGGTGGCTCCCGCCATGAAGGCGTAGCACGTAACTCTTATATTTCAATTAGGATATACTCTCACATACTAAGTTCGGTGGAGCCAAAATCATATGTTTTCATAAATAAAATTTCATCCATAAACATATCTTTGTAAACCATATTTACAATTCATATAGATAATCATAAGGGTTCTTAACAAGTTATATACATAAACAAATTTGAATTTGAAAGTATATTCTTACCTGAAAATAATGCATCATGTTATATCTATAAAATATTTCGTCTTATAAATCAATGTATATACATATAAAGAAATAATTCAAAGTTCATTTTTAATTTAGTTTAAACATGTTATATAAATTGTCTACTCACAGAGATGGTGAAATGATTACTGGCTAATTCTTTTATATTGCTTTTCATATATACTAAAACATCATCAACTATCAGTAAATAAGCACACATTCATATACCATGATAATCCAAAATAATCAATCATCCATTCACAACAATTCCTTGAAATATTAAAGTTTATCTTGAATTCTATGTTGATATTCTAACTTTAAAAATTCATAACTTTATTTTGGTAACTTATTTTAAGATAATTCCAATTGGATAAATTTCATAGATAAGTATAATTTAAGAAAAAAATAACTAATATAAATATCAAAAATAAAATCTTGAAGATTAATTCAGATTTCTGAACTTACACTGTGACAGGGTTCCTACAGATCAGCTTACTTCAACAATTCGTAACTATTTTTATACTTATTTGATTGAGATGATTCAACCACCAAAATTTTCATTTAGATGTATAGTTTTTAGGAAAAATATCAAAAAAAAAATACAAACATATCAATCTCAAATCCAAAAATACAAAAATGCACCCCTATTCAGCAAGTTTAATTCCCCTATTTTTGCCTCTCTTTTTCTTCCCTTGTTCATGCTTTCAAATCCCATTTTAATCTTAATAAATTAAACACAAATCAATACAAAATCATGCTAGATAAATGGTATTTCAGATTTTCCATATTTCTCAACCTAATTACTTAAAAAAAAAAACCATGAAAAAGAGCTATAGATGTTGAAGATACTAACCTTGATTAGAAAGAAGCTTGAAACCTTTAAGATTATTTTTGATTTCTATAGATGAGGGCCAAATTTTCCAAGAGATAAGAAGAAGGAAGAGCTACGGGTAGAGAGAAAGAAGAAATAAAGAATTTAAAGTGTTGTTAAGTTTTTTAATGAGATATTTATTGGCCATTATCACTTTGGTCCTTCAACTTCTTAAAATATTCTAATCAATTCCTTAAATTTTCAATCTAATCAATTTAGTCCATCTTTTCATAATATTTTCATTACCAAACACTTCATACAAAAGTCTAAATTTATCCTTAATAATTTTTTTACTAATTTACCCTTAATAAATTTCTAAATTTTTTGTTTTGTACAATTGTAAAAATCGCGGATGTTACATTATCTTTGCCCCACAACATTTTTAGCCTATCTAGATCCATATTTATTTAAAGTTGTAATGTTGTTTTTATGTAAGATTTGTGTTTCAAATTTATTGCGAAAATAAGAACCACCAGTTTTTGGCCCATTTAGATCCATATTTATTTAAAGTCATAATATTGATTTTATGTAGAATTTGTGTTTCAAATTTATTGCGAAGATAAGAATCGCCCAGATATAGTATTTTGTGAGATTATCTGGTAGAGTTTTATAGGAATTACACTTCTTATGGGACGACTTCATGAAGTCCATATTGAATTAGACTTCTTTTGAGAGAAAGATACTACATAAGACTATAAAAAAGAGAGAGAATTCTACTATTTGTGTTATGCTGCCAAAATAGAGGTAGAAATACTTTTGAAAAATAAAAACACTCTAAACATAATAATTCAATTCAATTCAATTTTTCTTATTGTATCCCTTTAACATTTTGATAGACAAAACAAAGTAAAAACCATCGTAATTTGACATGTTTTGTAGTCATGTAAGCTTTACCTAGGACATTCAACGAATTAATAGAGTTAGTCCTAGCAAAAACAAATCACAAATTGACACTTAAAAGTAAAAATTGGGTATTAACAATCTTTATAATTGCAATATTTAATTGTTTATTATTCTTCTATCGCTCAGTTAGCGAGGTGGTCAGAATCATTGTCTAGATTCAAATTCAACATCGTGTACATCAAAGGAGAATCCAACACAGTTGTAGATTTTCTCTCCAGACCAATCTCAACTATTACCATGGCTTCAAGCTCTAGAACACTTCCTGTAAACAGATGGTTTAAGAAAGAAGAAAATTCTTATGAATATAACATCACATAAATCTATACAAGTTTACCAATAGAGCTTAAGCAGAAGGTATTCGAGCTAGTTACAGACTTTCAGACTTATCTAGAATACCATAATCCGGTAACTAGTAAATTATGAAGGCTTATGGCAATGATCGAATACAAGTTAGCATCTAAAGAAAGTTGCTATAAGATGTTTGATCTTCAACCTGATATTCATAAATTCTTCCACCATGTTATTGATGAAGAAACCAATTGAGGACATTTGTGATATGTGCAGGTAACCCTATAGCTTAGTATATATACTGGTTATGGATTAACCTGTATCCTATTGCCATATTATTAGAACCCCATTCATCTACTAAAGCAAAAGATATGCAAAAAGAAGATGGTTTGATAGGCTCTTCAGTCCTTTGTTCAAAGATATCCTTACCTTAAAGATGTATGGAATTTTTCAAATTACTCACAGTACTATTGTCATAGTACAGCTGAAAGATATCTGAGAAAAAGATGATGATGGAAAAAGAATGTTACTTTTCATCAAACCATTAATTCATGAACATGCTCAGGATGATGTAAACTCAATGTACGGAGGATGTTTAAAAGTAAGATTGGCTTTATCAGAAGTCTATGTATAGCCAGCAAGCTATGATACTCATAGTCTACTATCTCCATGTGTGATAGTTGTTTTAGATCTTTATTACAAAGAGCAAATAAAATTTGGACAGATACATGGTGATGATGAATATGAAATGGAGATGGTTAGCCTCTATTATGAATGGCTACGAAAGTAAGGACAAGAAGATGAAATTACCCCTCCTACCTCACCTTTATGGATAGAAGATGAATGGCTAGCTTGGGAGGACCAACAGAATCAAATGATGGAGATACAAGATGCCGAGCCATTGCAACAGATTGATCCAGAAGATGAAGACCTAGATCTTGTTAATCTAGAACAACAGTGGGATGAGATAAAGCAAATCTATGGAATGATACTGATGAAGACACAAATTAAAGTAGAAGACATAGTGGGCCCATTACCCACTAGACAAAGGCGGAAGACGTAGTAGACCCAGACGGAAGCAATAGTGAATGATGTGACCATTGATGTAACATAAAGCATGTTGTATTATCTTATGGCATGTTATACGCTGTAAAGTAGAAGATAAAAATAAGTGAGTCACAAAGCATGATGTGACATAAAGCTTTGTAAGGTGTGCTGTAAAGTAAGATAAGAGATAAGTGTGATTATAGTGAAATGGTAAGTCACCATTCTAGAGTGTTCCTTGTATGTCTATTTAAAGAGACCTCTTGTACGTGAAAAGGCATTCAGAGTTGGAGTCGAGTTGTGTACAAGTATGCTAAGAGTATTATGAGCACTCAGCCTTCAATTCTTTGAAATAGAGCCTTTCGATTCTTAAGCCTGTAATCTTTTTTGAAAGTTTGAGGCTGGACCACACGACCTTCTCCTACCAATCTGGTGACTGGCATATTTATGTGACTCATGGAGAAAAGATGTGTTTGAACTTTGTAGGTCATAGTATGGTGGACTGCTAAAGCTAATTCATTTGGGCTCATCTCCAATTCATACAACTGGATCATGAATTTTATAGTGTTTGGTAGGTTGGGTTTTTTAATGTCGAGGATAAAATTTGGCTCTATTTGGATAGCCATATGACCATTGTTAAGACTAACTTCTGCAGCATAGATTAAAGCCTTTTGAAACGAATGCCATCTTGTATCAAGAAGAGCTAAGAAATAAGTGACATTTTTCCTCCAAGGAACAAAGGCTGGATTCCTATTTTGATTGCACCCAGATGAATTCTTTTGTAACCTTCATTCCTATACTTTTTAATTTCACTCTCAGAAACTATAAGAAGATAAGTTTCTTTATAACTAGAAGAGAGATATTGTACAAGAACTTTAGAAGACTTATAAACAGATTTTAACTTAGGTTGACGAAAAGGAACTATGGATTTTATAGACGCTAAAAACATGTTTATATCATAAAACTTATACGAATTCAAAGGGTCTAAATGAAAGGATTGAATCTGTTTAGGATCTCTCTCAATCTGTACGTCTAGATGGAAGTTTGTGGTAGAGGAAGAGTTAGATGGTAAGTTTTCTAGATTGGAAGTTTGTGTTTTAGATTTTGAGATCTCTGGGCTATCCATGGTCCTAGTTTGCCTTAACCAAGTTTTAATTGCTATGAGAAAATATAAACCAAATAAAATCTTCTTTTTGGTAATACAGCCCTTAACACGCCCTCTTGGCTTCAAACGGGCACTACACCTATTAAGATCAAATTTATCTTTGGTTTATATATTGTTTGACTCAAGGATTTCTATAATTGAAATACTCTATTTTTTGTCTAGAAATACTTGTAATATTTCTGATGTGGAATATCCGATTCAGCGGCAATCACAGAGCATACTCTATTACAGTGACTGAGAAAGAGTCTAAGAAGAAACACTTATTTTGGAAGTACTGGCTCTGATACCAATTTAAAATATTAAAACAAACACAGACAAAAGATTGTATTACACAAAAGATTACAGGTGTAAGAACCGAAAGGTTCTATTATAAAGACTCGTGGACTGAATGCTCACAATACTCTTAGCATACTTGCACACGACTTTACTCCAACTCTAAATGTCTCTTCACGTACAAGAAGTCTACTTAAATAAACATACAATGAACACTTTAGAATGGTGACTCACCATTCCACTATAATCACATTTATCTCTTATCTTACTTTACAGTACATCTTATAAAGTTTTATGTCACATCATGCTTTGTGACTCACTTGTTCTTATATTCTATTTTATAGCACACAACACAACACACCATAAGATATTACAACAAGCTTTATATTACATCAATGGTTACATCATATCAGTTGTAATCATGTTATAGACTTGACATATCTTTTGTATATTTTAATATATTATTTAAAAATAATTATAATTTACCTACTCAAATGCTAATAAATTTTATTTTAAATATAATAAATACTTTTTAAAATATAGTAAATAAAACTAAATATTTTATAAAATAAATTTATTAAATTATAAATGAGTTAACATAACACGATTATTAAATTATAAATAAGTTAACAATACGATTATTAAATTATAATGAATTAATACAATATGATTATTTGAATAATTAATTGTGTCATAAATGAATTTATGTATTAAAAATTTTAAACTTAAACTTATTAATTTTGTGTCTGTTCGTATTTGTATCGAATTGAAAAAATACAAATTTCTACCATTAAAACCTGCCCATCAATGACTAGTAAGTTTTGAAATGTTTATATATGTGCGCGCACATTTTTTTAAGTTCGTTATAGTGCATGATCTTAAAAGTTGGATGGTTTGACTTCGCTATTTGCTATTTAAAATACTAATACTGGGCCCAATAAAAACCTAATTCGAATATAATACCTTGATCACAACCCAGGCCCAGTTTCTGTCCAGTACTTTACTCGATAGCGAATCCTTGTTGTCCGTTCTAATTCTCCGTAAAACCCTAAATAACGAAGAGGAGTTGCAGAAGCTCAAGAAGCGAAAGAGCCGCCGTTTTAACTGTCACCAGCATGCCGAAATCCAAACGTGACAGACCAGGTCTGCCTTCCACTTCTTTATATTGTTGTCTGCTCTCTTAGTAGCTATGGTTTTTATAAATTGTTTTGATTGGATAATGTGTAAATGAACGAACTGCAGTTACTTTATCGAAGACCAAAAAAAAGGGAAGAGAACACAAAGAAGTAATAGTAAATGCGATAAGGGATGCGGCGGAAAATTACAATTCGATTTATGTGTTTTCTTTTGAGAACATGAGAAATCTCAAGTTCAAAGAGTTCAGAGATCAGCTCAAGCCTACCAGCAGGTCAGTTAGGGTTCTTATTTTTTGGTGGGTGTTTTGAAGCTTATAAGGTTTGTTTGTTTTATTGGACATTTTGTTTCTGCATAATGTGTTATTCGAAGATTTTGATTTTACATTTTTCTTAATTTTTTTGTCAGATTCTTTCTGGGTTCAAATAAAGTCATGCAGGTTGCTCTAGGTCGATCAGCTGCTGATGAGATACGACCAGGCCTTTATAAAGTTTCTAAGGTAAACTTGATTCATTAGCAATAAGTAGCCTAGTGTGCATTTGGGTATGCTTCTAACACCATTAAAAGTGATTTTGGATAGTAAAAAATTCCCGTATTTTGGTTATCTCAAATGAATGAAAGCTATTATATATTTTTAAAAAATTTTAAAAAAGCATATGAGTACTTTTTGGAGAAGCACTTAATATGTGTTCTTTTAGAAAAACTCTATTCAAATAAGAAAAGTTCTTGGAAGTGTTTTTCCGAAGAGCACTTCTATG
>JAXCLQ010071948.1:0-11016 GCA_035584115.1 Cedrela odorata
TGTTGTGCGCCTGGAAATCCATTTCATGCGTCGCACTTCAGCTGCACTGCAAAACAGAGCATGCTTGAGTTTGTGTTATGTTCAAAACACTCCCGCTACGTGCCCTCAGGCTTACTTGGTCCTTCTCGCTGATTTTCTGAACCTAATATCACACATATATATTTCAAATAAATTCAACATCCCCGAACAACTATATTTTAATGCATTTAAATGTCATGTTTGTGGAAAATGTGACAAAGTGTTCTTAGTTGATACACGATGCTTCACGAGGCTAATTTAATGGGCCATTTATCCAATTTTCAACAATTGAAATCCCATGGCCATTATTATTTTCAGATTTCGCATTACTCAACTAATTTTCAACATTTGCTCAAATGTTAAAATCCAATACTAGTTGATAACCAACACATAAATTTATCGTAAAATACTCCTACAAACTCAATTATCATCATACATCACAATTCTACGCTTCCTACGCAAAATTAAACACAAATTTTTACATGAATACTAAGCTTTAGGTTTCAATTACTTCCAAAATATTAAAATCGAATCTATAATGGTTTAACAGGCATATCGTTGGTTTGTAGAAGCTCGTAAAAACACCAATTTGCCGTTTAAATGCAAAAACTCCAATTTATATTCAAAACCTAAATTTCATCAAACATCAATCTAAGCTCTTTTTAGCTAAATTTGAGTTCCAAACCGAAGAGAAACCATGAGGGTTCATTTGACGGTAGAAATTTTGAAGACAAATAAGAAATTGAAGAAAAATTGAGATGAGGGGGAGTGACGATTTTAGAGAGAAGAATGAGAGGATTTTGGATGTTTTAGAGATAGTGGAAAATGAAGAGGACTATTGAGGGATGGTGCTTATATAGATAAATGGTAAAAAGACCAAAAAGCCCTCAAAAATTTTAAAAATCCCAAAAAAACCAAGATTTTTTAGTAGATCGATCGACCGTTTGCTCTACTTGATCGATCGTTTCTTTAATCGATTTACTGTTTGCCTCAAAATCAGCTACTTTTGATTGATTGTTTTCTCCCAACCGATCAACTGTTTCCCCATCCGATCGACTGGTTCCTTTTTTCTTTGTTTGTCACTCTTTCAAATGACCGTTTTCTATCCCGATCAACTTATTCCATGTTTTTGTGGTATTGGAACCATCGATACTCATTCAATCTTTTCAAGAAACTTGAAATTTTTAAGCCGAAATTCATTATTTCATAGAATCAAATAACCATACGCTAAGCCAAACTTACTTGATTTAATTCTCATACCATGCGTTAATTTAAGTCCCCTAAGCCTCGATTATGTATCAACTAACTATGCATATACATGTTCAACATGAATTTCATAATTTGACTATTCTATCCTTCTAATGAGAGAACAAGATTTAACAATTCTACCCTCCTTAGAAAAATTTTGTCCCCAAAATTTTGCTCTCCTGGGTAGGACTGACAACATGTTATACTATTATAAATTCAAATTTTGACATACCTGTTCAATGAAATAAGTAGGGGTAATGTTGTCGCATTTGATATTTAGGTTCCCACGTCATTTCTTCAACTGTAGAACTCCGCCATAAGATTTTTACCATGGGAATGATCTTATTTCTTAGCACTCATTCTTGTCAATCTAAGAATGCTAATGGTTGAACTTCATAATTCAAATCATCTCGAAGTTCAATAGGTGGGATTCCGATGACATGTGAAGGGTCTGGAACATATTTCTTCAACATTGAGACATGAAAGACATCATGTATCCATTGCATCTCTATGGGTAATTCTAGTCTATATGCTACTGAGCTAATTCTCTCAATGATTGGAAAAGGTTCAATATATCGAGGATAAAGATTTCCTCGATTTCTGAATCGAATTAAGCCTTTCCAGGTAATACTTTCAAAAATACCATATCACCTACATCAAACTCCAAATCTCTTCTTCTCTGATCTGCATAAGACTTCTACCTATCCTAGGCTACCTTCAATCTTCACTTTCACATTTTCTGAGGTTATCTCAATCAGTTCAACATTCTTGAGTTTTCTTTCACCTATGTCATCTCAATCAGGTCATCTTCAATATTTCTTACCACCATTACGCATGGTTTCACACTAGTTTCACCTCATATGACATCAAAATTACTCACACACTTACACGTATAAACTATTCACAACATTCATACTTTTCAATACACAACTGTTGTCCCAGATGACTATACCAAAGAGAGGGGTGAATTGGGTTATTTAAAAATTTTAAGATTAATATAAATGCGATGCAGAGCAATAAGTAAAAAGGTAGAGAGAGAAATAGCGAACACTGGATTGATAGTGGTTCGGCAATGTCCACCTACGTCCACTCTCTTGGTTTTGGCTTACCACTAAGGTCCAACTACCTCCTTATTTTTACGAGTCAAGTGAAATCCAAAACAACTCCTTCTAAGGTGAAAAGAAATCTTACAACTTCTTTTTCGGGTGAAGAGGAAACCCAGTACAATATTCGTTTTACTTTGGGTGAAGATAAACCCTTTCAATTCAGAAATGTAATTCTATTTTAGAACTCTCACAATAGAGTTGATGTATGAATAAGCTCATACAAAGAATTTTCTCTCATAAGAAATAATGAATGAACAAATTACAGTAGAAAAAGAAAAAAGAATTATTCACGTTAAAATTGTAGATGAATAAACACTGATGCTCAAGAATGTACTCTATTATTCTCATCTTCTTAAATTCTTCTAGTTATATTTATTCTCTTTGTGAAGTTTTTTTGTGTCTAATAGTTTAATTAGGTGCATTAAATGTCTGCCATAAACGTTACAGAAATTACCATTGAGCTTTTAAATGCTAGAAAGTATCGATCCCTTATGGCAATGTATCGATTTATTGAGCCAAAATTTGAATTTGAGTTGGCCTTCCATCTCAAGTATCGATCCGTTCTCCTTTATATATCGATCTGGTTCACTTCGTAAATAATTTTCAACTTTCTAGAATTCTAACATATCGATCTCTTAAGCTTAGGTGTCAATCTGGTTCACTTTGTAATTATTTTTCAACTCTTTGGATTGCCAAGTATCAATCTTCTGTACTCTGAGTATTGATCCTTTCTAAACGTATCAATTCGCTTCCTTCGAGTATCAATCCGTTTGGCTTGGTGATTTCACCTAAGGCTTCTGTCTTTGCAAATATCGATCTCTTCACTTTTATGTATCAACCTTCTTCAAGTGTATCAATCTGTTTACTAAGGGTATCGATTCATTTACCATAAATATTGATCATTTGTCTTCAAGTATCGATCCTATTAAACTTTAAAGGCAATTTTCATAGAAATTTGTTAAGATTGATCACAAGCACATTCATACACAATTTTCTTGATTTTCAACAAGTTTAAATCCATTTTATTATCATAAATCAATTCAACATTACTGTAAACTTAGTTATCATCGAAAACATAGAATTACATATTATGATATCATCAATTTCACATTTAAATTACTAACATGATATTATCAATCTCTCACTTTTTTTATGATGACAAAATAAAGTATATTTCAATAATTTTAGACAATTTAGACATCCAACTCCCCCTTAAGAATTGCTAAGTTAAGATTTTCTTTCCCCTTTAGGTTTATGAAGTTTCTCTTTACTTTAAATGTCAAAATTTTATTTTCTCCCCCTTTTTTATGAGCTTAAAAGATTATTTTTCTCCCCCTTAATGTTATGCTCAAATGTTTTTAAGTTCCCAATTTAGATTTAAATTAATATGTTCATTATTTTTCTCCCTCTTTTTTGTTAATAATCAAAGAAGGAAAGTAAACAAATGCGTAGACAAATATGAATTCGTAGTAATTTCATTAATCATTAAAACATCAATATAGTTGAAAACATAACAATTGTCAAATAGAACATAAATATAAGAGAAATAAAAACTCAAGCTAACCTAATATGTCATCAAAGCTATCGCTGTCCACATACAATTGAACAAGCTGAGATGGGCTTGATTGTAAGGTGTGTGGGAATTGGTAGTTGGGTGGAGGTGGTCGAGGAGTATGTGACGAGGCAATGCATCCTCGATACAATGGTACGAGGGTGGAGGCTCTAGCCAAACTCTGCATGAAGCGTCGAGTTTCATTCCAGAACTCTAATCCAAAATGGCTAAGTTGTGAGACACCTTGGTCAGTCCAAGCTAGATGCTCCTCTATCTGGTGCATCATGGTAGTGACCATGGTTTCAAGACCGGTGGTCTGCTCATCAAAATTGGTTATTGCAGTGTCCACCCGTTCTTTCATCTGTGTCATCTTAGCCATTATGTCCTCTAGAATAGTCATCAATGCTGACGAGGGAAGTGATTGAGAGTCCTGTGTTATTTGAGCTAAGGGAGGAGCTGATGCGGGTAAATCATTTGCTAGTGCATACTTCTCTCCTTGTTACTCCACAAGCTCTTCTTGGCTTCTATTGGGTGCCAAATGCCAGTACCGAGTCTAAAGTACCCATTCTTCATTTGCCGTCAGCTGATAATACATATATCGGAGAGTGGTCTCCGATAGCGTGGTGGTAGCTGAAGGCTCAATTGTGTCGATCTCCACTAATATCCAATGAGGACTTTTGCGAATGAGGCTTGAAATGGCATAGTGGTATACTGTCGTAGGTAACCAAATATAAAACCTATACTCCTAAAAAATACATGTAGTGGTGTGAGTAAAGATCGTTCCCACAGAGAGTATCTAGCATAGTTTTATTCTACGTAAACAAGAATATGGGGTTTTGAGTATAACGAAAATAATTTTAAGAAAAACAACTAAGGAATAATTCAAATTGGCGTATTGAAATTAATCACAAGAACAAACCTTGTTCTAAGTCAACATCCACCATCGAACTTTTACAACTGATCATTGATGTAAGAAATATCAATTCACACTTTAAATATTCACCGTTGAAATTATTTTCCTATATCTCCTTAGTTGTAATTAATTAGAAAACAAGCTATTTGATTAACCCTAACTACTAAACAACCCAAGATAAGCATGAAGGTTTAATCTAGTAACAGCCTTTAGAATTAGAGAGATTGATGAAGCTAAACAACACAAGCACAAGAGGTTACATTTAATTTAGTTGAGCGTTCTTCCTAAGATCTAAATATTTATAGCATAGTAAATTGTTAAATCTTAGTTGCTTCACAAATTAGAAGGTCCAATCAATTATGGAATTGATTTCTAACTTAGCGGTAGATTGCAACAATAATAAACTAGTAAGCCTTATTGTAATTAAATGAGACAATCATGAAAATAAGTTGTAACGACCCCGGCCCTTTGAGCCACCTAGCCTAGCTACTGAGTTATTGCCGTTATAGCCCAGTGTCGCTTACTGGTATACTGAGCAGGAATTTATCCCTCAGCTCTTTGAGTACTACTGGCCCGACTACCAAGGTATTTGTTCCTTCCCCCAAGGGAAGTTTGTCTCGCCCACGTTTCAATCTTGAGACCTCCACCTTAAGGAGTAATCCCTACGAAAGTGAGTACCAATTGTTTTAGTGATTAATTTAGTACTCACCTTCGTAGGGATTACTCCCTAAGTTGGAGGTCCTAGGTTCGAAACATGGGGAAGCAAACTTCCCTTGAGGGAAGGAATAAATATCTCAGTAGCTGGGCCGGCGGTGCTGAGAAGGACGAGAGACAAATTCCTGCTCAGTGGGCCCATGAGGGACACTAGGCTGTAATGGCGGTAACTCAGTAGTCCCAAGTGTAGGCTAATGAAGAACTGGTGCCCATACCAAGAGCCGAGGTCATTACATAATTATAGAAGAACATCCAATACTCAAGCATAAATTGAACAATAAAAACAAATTAGATCTCACAGTTTTATTGATTCTTAGGCTTCCATTAGGCTTCCATTTCCTTTAACCTATTATAAAAGTTTATCCATGCAAGGCCATGATGAATCTCAAAGGAGAAATTAAAGAAAAGAGGTGAGAGAGAGGCGTCCATCAAGTCTGATCTTTCTCCCCCACCACCCCCCCCCCTCCTCTCCGCACCCCCCCTCCCCCTTTAACAAGTTATTTGTTTGCCTTCCAAGCCTCCAAAAATCCCTTAAAATATTCTAAACATTATCCTACAATAACAATCTCCAAATTTGACTAATTAAGGAAAATATTAAAATAGAATAAAGTCCTAATGTAACTAGGAAGGTAGTGATTTCAACTAGAATTCTCGTCACTAAATCTGGAAACTTCTAAAAATAAACCACGTCAAATTCGTATTTTATAAGCTGGCTAAGGGACATTTCAGAACGTCAATAGTACAAGTGTAACAACTTTAAACTCAATTTAGAACTTGATGAAACTCGTATATCTTAAAACTTAAAACTTGAAAGTTGTAGGTATTTTTCTTTTCGTTCCAAAGCATCTTGAATCATCTCAAACAAAGCTCAGATGAGAGAGTTACGCTCAGATTATGAAGTAATGTCGAAATTATCCAAAATCGCCCAATTAACTCCTCTATTTGAGTCCTAAATCAAAAGAATAATGAGTACATTTTTTATTCTCATCAAATTTCCCCACATTTAACTTCTGCTCATCCTCGGGCAAAACATAAATTCACCTTCCCAAAAATACCAAGGTTGCAACGCCATCAACAAAAAGTAACCAATCTCTTCAAAACTCATAACATATCATAAACAAACATTCTTAAACAACTTACAATTACTTAGTAATCATTTCTACTTGAATATAGAGTAAAATAAAAACGTAAAGCCTCATAGAAATAAACACTCAACTCTTATGTATTTGAAGGGTATCTGTTCACTCAAATTCATTCCAATTGAAATGATCTACCATAGGCTTGCATATCTTCTCATTCTCCACCACAAGGATAATATGCATAACACGAATCATAAGGGCTTTTCAAGGGTTGTAATGGGGTATAGGATTAAGGTGGGAAATATTTGGTTATGTAGCTCAAAAGCCGTCGAAACTAGTGGAGTAAAAATGAATCAACTCAAGCTCGAATATATAAGACATGTAAAACCAATCACGCCATTCAGCAGTTTTTTCAATTTGGCTTTAAAGCATTTTAAATCATATAAAACTCCTGCATTGAAAAAGAGATCGTTCAAAGGAATACTTTTTATTTGTACCAGGGAATAATCCTTCATAACAACTTCCACCTTTGTATATATCAGATATAAACATACCACTTTCCTTCAAATTTTTGGAGGAATTATGAACGTGGACAATCTGTAACATTAAAAGCAATTTTTTTCTACCACTTTCTTTCTTCTCTTTTCTTCTTTTCTCTTCTTCTCTTTTTCTTTTTTTTTTTCAAAACATCAACAATAAGACTCGCGAATTGAGAATGAAAACTTGTTCCATTTCACCAATCATAGCCACACCACAAATCCAAACACCCCCACACTTATTTCTTGCACGCCCATACATATCATAATGATGTAAATACTCTACTAGTTCTACAACTTAGGTAAAGGCATTGTTTCTCAAAAGGGTTCAACAAAGGAAAAAATTAATTACAACGTAGGTTATTTGGCTTATGTAGCTTATGATAAAGAGAGCCTTAATCATGTTCTTGCATGCATGTGTAATATGGCCTCGAAGAGAATCAAGACAAGTTCTAGAGAAATAAATCCATGGAAGAATATATCATATGAAAGAAAATAGTGAGACTGATATGGATTGTCAGTCTAAAGGCTCCAAATCTCACTATCTTTTGTCTACTAAATTTAGTCACTACCATTTTCAAGGAAAAATAACTAGACTAATTAATTCTAAGTTAGAGGATTACTTAATCAATGATGTTATGAATTTTTCAAGCTTAATTCAATCTTGTTCATGACATACACAACCAAAAATCGTTGCAAACCATAAAAAGCAAACTCTTTTTTTTTTTTTGTATCAAATTTCAAAATTAAGACACAATCTAAATCCCCTCCCCCACACTTAAAACTTACATTGTCCCTAATGTAAGGTTAAATGCAAAGAAAAAGCAAAAACAACCAAAATATAAATGCGAAAATAATAATAAAAAAATAAAGCATAGAAAAAACAAACACTCTTTGGATTTCATCTCAATCAATGTCTTTGTTTATTGTTGTTGGCTTGACTTAATAGTTTCTTCTTCAATCAGTATAAATTGGATCCTCAAGGTCCAATTTTGCCACATCCACTACTTGGAAACCTTCATAAAAAGGATTCAGTCTATGGACATTCACCTTGAACACTTTGGAAGTTGCTAAACTTTGAATTTCAACTGCATCATGAGGAAAAACCATTAATAACAAGAAAAGGTCCAATCCAACGAGAATACAACTTACTTGGAAACAAATGAAGCCGTGAATGGTATAGGATGACTTTTTACCAACTTTGAACTCTTTCCTAGGGATCATCTTGCCATGAAAAGCCTTTACCTTTTCCTTGTAAATCCTTACACTCTCATAGGCATCATTTCGAATTTTCTCTAACTCTTATAGTTGCAATTTCCTGTGTTTCACTTTCATCCATCTTTGGTGGGTTCAATCTTATTTGCAGTTGACGGGAAGGTTTTACTCCCTCTTCAAGCAAGATATGGTGCATGCATGTAGATGGGTTAATTCCTTTAATATCTACAATTGTCCAACCAATAGCTGTCTTATACTTTTTTAGAACTTGCTTAAGCTTTTCTTCTTACGTTGCATTAAGCTTATTAAAGATGATAACTAGTAATGTTCCTCCATCTCCAAGGAACGCATACTTGAAGTGACTGAGGAGAGGCTATAAATCTAGAGTAGGGGCCTACAAAATAAAGGGTAAATGTTCTCATTAGAAACTGGTAACATAATATAAGGAATATTACCTAGCTACTGTAACTTCGAAAAATCATTCAATGCTACAACATTTTCTTACAAATCATTGCTCAAGGTTAAGTCCTCATTCTCTCTCTCTCAAGAATCAATCACATCAATAGAATAAACAAGATTATCATCAATAGCATATTTAATGGCATTATAAATATTAAACTTAACAATTTTACCATCAAATTCTATTGTAAGTGTGCCACTATAAACATCTATCTTAGTCTTGGATATCTTTAAGAATGGTCTCCCTAACAAAATATGAGTCGTTTGATTACTATTCTCCATATCAAGCTCTTTACCACTTCTCAAAATGATTGTACTTGCATTTTCTCTTAGATTTATTACAGTTTGAGAGGGTAATTTCCTCAAACTTTGTGCCTCTAGCCGACTAATTATAGTTTCCATTTGACCCATCTGATTTTTCAGACTTTGAATGCTCGCCCTCACCTCTTGTTGAAATTGCTTTGCCTCATATTGAAATTGCAAAGTATTAGTGGAAAGAGACTTAACAATATCTTTTAAAGACATACTAGAATTAGAAGTTTGGCCCAGTTGTTGTCTAAGGGGGTTTAACTGCTTATATTGCTGGTAACTTAGGCGAATTTAAGTCGCTAGCTTATTTTCTTATGGTTTCCCATAGCTAAGATTGGGGTGCTCCCTCCATCCCAAGTTATACGTGCTCGAATAGAGATCATACTTCCTTTGCGATTATCCAGGAAAACCACTCACCACATTCACTTGCTCAATGGGCTCCTTTTAAAGAGTTGGGTACATATCTATCGGATGCTCTACTATCGTTCATATATTACCTATAGCCATTTGACAAACATGTGAAGTTAGACCCACAATTTGTTGTTCAAGGGAGGAAATATTTACCTCATTAACATGCTTTGATGGAGAATTAAGCCTAGTGCCAAATCGTTGAGAATTGGTCGCCATATTTATGATCAATATTCTCGCGGCCTAAGGAGTTTTATCCACCAAAGCTCCTCCACTAGCGGCATCAATCATGCTCCTATCAGTGGGTAAAACACCCTCATAGAAATATTGGGGGCAGCTTACACATAATTTCATGAAATGTTTCAAATATTCGTGTAGGGACTCTCCATTATGCTGCCTTACACTACAAATTTCTCTTCGATTGTTGGCCGCCCTTAAGGCTGGGAAATATTTGTTAAACCATGTTCTTTGAACATAAGGGTAAAGTAGTTATTTGTATGACATTCATTTCACATATGCATGGTAATGGTTAGTTGACACATTAACGAGGCTTAGGTGATTTAAGTTAGCTCACAGTATAAGAATTTAACATACATTTGAGTTATGTATGTTACCCTATGTTGAAGCTTTCGGCGATCTCGCTAGTGAGCGGGGTCAAAGAGCAGCACCCTTGTAAAGGATCGGGGGCGGAGGCCCTGAAAGATAAACAAAATAAGTGCAAATAATGAAAAGAAAAAGATCAAAATCTATTCTAAGTATGAAGAGATCGATATTTTGATTGAAAGTATCAATACATTAAGGTTACAGGTCGGTACCTGATGAAGGGATTGATACTTTTATAAAAAGTATCAATACTTTGCAAGTCCGAGACTTGGGAAGAAATTACAAACTAAACAGATTGATACCTATGGAGAAAGGTGTCAATACAAGGCAAAATAAAGAGTTCAAAAATAATTACGAGATGGACTAGATCGATACCTTCATCAAAGGTATCGTTACATGAACAAAATAGAGAGTTAGAAAATATTTACATGTTGAACCAGATTAATACCTTTAACAAAGGTATCGCTACATTGAAAAGGGAGGATCGATACATAAAGGCAAATATATCTATACTCGAGATAGATGGAAATTCCATAATCAAATTCTTAATAAATGGATTGATGCCCAACCTAAAAGTATTGATACCTAGTTCAAAATTATTGATACATGATGCTAATCTAGGTGAAATTTGATTGGCATATTGGTCTTTTCGCCCATTTCTATAAATGCCTAATAGGGGGGATTTGACCCCAGTATCTTCGTCACTCGTTCTAACACTCTTTCTCTCTAAAAACACCTCTCTCATACTCTCATTTGATTTTGCCTAAATCTTTCTAAATACTGAACAGAACTGAAAAACGATCATGCTCTGTTTTGCTTGCAGCGGAAGTGCGACGCATGAAATAGATTTCCAGGC
>JAXCLQ010071949.1:0-11015 GCA_035584115.1 Cedrela odorata
TCATGCATATGATTGGTAGTTCTCTGCATTACAGTTTACATGACAGGTTTTTTTTCTGAGGCTTATAGGGGTAAGATATTCTTACCTCTATGCCATCGCAATATCGATTTACCGGTATGTGACAATAAACTGTAGGATATTTATGATGTCTTGATGAAGGCTATATAACATTTACATGAGTCAGTGAACAATGTTGATCATGGTTGAATTAATTACTTTCCCAAGAAGAAAGAAATAATTGTACGTACATTTCCAAATCGTCAGACTATAAAGGAAGAGTATAAGACACATTGCGATCATTAACAACTATCTTCTCTGTAATGATGTATAATAAACTAAGACATTTAGATTCTGTAACCACAATACTATTCACAAAAACATTTATATCAGAGTCATCTACGATATCCACATATATAACGGATCCAATCACATTGTCTTTAAAACTTGTTTTAATATGGATAGTGAATTCCGCTTAATCAATCTAAGTGCAGTCATATATCATACCTAATAATTGTTGGAACTTGACGTTCTTTGACATGGGTAGTAGTCGAACCCTTCCACCTCAGTATTTCTCAGAACCGTTTGATATTTTAACCAATGATCATTGTAACGAACACCAACTGGCACAATCTCAGTCATATCTGAAAAGTTACAAAAAATTTATTTAAATTTATTGAAAAATTAATTTTTGTTTAGGAAAAATTTTAAATTAATACAAATTCAAAAAAATTAATTAATAAATAAAATTACTTAATGCAAATTCTAGAATTACTACAAATTCAAAAAAAATAATTAATAAAAAGGTTTACTTAATGCAAATTTAAAATTACTACAAATTCAAAAAAAAACTAATTAATAAAAAAATTTCCTTAAAATTTTAAATTACTACAAATTCAAAAAAAAATTACTTAATACAAATTCAAAAATAATTACTTAATACAAATTCAAAAATAATTAATTAATAAAAAAATTATTTATACCAAATTTAAATTAATAATAAAAATTCTAAATGGTTGCTCGAGCCAAGGGCATGGGCTCCCATTTCAATACAATTTTTCACAATTTTTTTGCCAACGACCCTCCAATTCATTCTCCGTAATTGACTTGTTTTCGTGATTTTTTCAGTATTTTAACAAATAAAATTTAACAATTAATGTCATGTATTTATGAATAACATTAATGTCATACATTAACTACAATAAATTTCGTACATATGTAAATGAATAAAAATCAATTCAAAATCATTCAAAATAAAAGCACAAAAACTTAACTTGTGTTTTATATTTGTCGTTGGAATACTCGAATCTTTTACCAATGGACGAAATATTGAAATATTAAAAGTGTGCATATTGAAAATTTGAGAGAATGAAATGTTTTTTTATAATATGAAAGAAGTGTAAATTAGTAATGAGAGTAAAATTGTTCATTTTTTTTTAATTTTTTAATTTTTTTAAATTTATAATTTTATGTAAATTTTATTATAAATAAATTCAATTACATTACTTATTCTTTATTATGTATATTTAAAAAAATAAAGAAATTATTTATTATATAAATTTTAAAAATAAAGAATTAAAAGTTAAAAAAAAAACAGAAAGACAAAAAAATATATTGTCAGAGTTCAGGCTAAGGGCACAAGCCTTGGACTAATTATTTTTGTCTTTTAGTAAATTCGAGCCAAATTTTGTCTTTTAGTAAATTCAGACCTAATATTTTTTTTTTTAATAAACTTGCGCCAAATATTTTTTGTTTTTTAGTAAACTTGACCCTAATTCGATTTTTTTTAAAATATATAAAAATAAATAAATTTTAATGATTACATAAAAATATAAATTTTAATTTTTTAATTTATAATTTCTTTATTTTTTAAAATTTATATAATAAATAATAAAATTAATTTTTTTATTTATAATTTTATGTAAATTTTATTTTAAATAAATTTAATTTTATCACTTATTATTTATTATATAAATTTTTTTAAAAAATATCATAATACTAGTAATGTAACAGAACTTAAGGTTTAAGATTTTTAGATTAGATGGTTAAGGACAAATTGCTCAAATTTTATCAAATTAATTGGATTAATAAAATTGATTTAAAATTAATCAAAAATTTGAAATAAAATTATTTTTAAAATTTTTTGCCTTCACATTTTCACCACACGTTGCATATGAGAAGCTTCTTTTTTTTTTTTTTTTTTTTTTTGTGTTGTGAAGATTTTGTTATAAGACATGATTGTAAATATATTTTTTCACTTTTCTTTTTCATTGTATACCTGTAATGTAATGCATATATTCTTTCACCACAACAGCGACAACTTGGTCTCATCGCGGGGCTTGGAAATAAATGGTTAAAAATAAAAAGAACAGCTGCGCATTTGTTGCTTTGAAAGAAAATAATTAATTCCTCCAAGAACAAAAGTAATCATCAAATTATAGTTTTTACTAGAAATAAATCAACATTCTATTTTTAATCATCACTTACAGCAAATTGAAATAATTGACCAGATACATTATCAATCTATATATATAACACAACCAACCCAACATTAATTTTAAGACTAAAATATAGGATATAAAATTGCTCGGGAAAATGTATGTATGTCACCACTCAGAATGCTGTATCCCAACAGAATATCCCTCTAAGCATATGGAAAGCCTCTTCAACAAGATGACTAAACATAGCTAAATCTTTAACAATAAGAACAAAAATAAGTACTTATATAAGTCAAAAAGCTGGAAAGAAAACTGGCTTGCTCAACACTCCTCAATCATTCATCATTAAAAGTCGTCTTTTTCCCTGCATTATCAAAAACAGTACGAGGTATTTCTTCAGTACATATCCATGTCTCAAACTAACAAACAAAAGAAACAACATAATAAATATATAAGGGTATCAATCAAGCTAAAGATTAAGTGGTGATGACATGCAAACATTTAAAACTCTTGACCAAAACTAATGTAAATAAAAATAGAAGATACTTGCCTGTGCCAGCAGCAGCCATGCTTGGTTTATATGGTGTTCCGCGACCTCTACCGCCAAAACGACCACCACCATCTCTGCCACCACCTCTGCCACCTCCACGTCCTCTACCGCCAAAACGGCCACCACCATCTCTGCCACCACTTCTCCAACCATCTCTGCCACTTCTTCCACCTCTACCACCACTTCTCCCACCGCCTGATCCATCACGGAAATCTCCCTTTGGTTTTGCCTCTTCCACCACCAAAGAATACTCGCCAATTTCAGTTCCATTGAGTTCTAGAGCTTTGTTGAAACTACCACCATCCGTGAAGTCCATGTAAGCAATCCTGCAATTCACAAGATAATCAAGAAATTAGGCAATAACACAAAGCAGACAAGCCAGGATATTTTATTGAGTAATGCTAGAAATCCCAAAAGTGTTTCTCAATGACTCATCATTTATCATTCATGCGGATAGTTGAGATTAAGGGAAATGCAGTGAATATTGTTATAGAAAAGAATTTACCGGCATGAACCACATTACTTCTAAAGAGGTTCATTAATCCCAACTAGCAAATAATAAAATTGGCATGTGCTAAATCTAGAAGCTAAAATATGCAAGGTATAAAAAACAATGATCATTGATAGTTCAAGAAAATTAAACTACGAAAGAAATACGGTAGATGTTAAGGCCTATTTTTATCAAGTGTGTTCTTGGAAAATGACTAGCCACAGTTCCCTTTAGAAATTAAGTATTAATTATCAATTATTTGGTCTTCTAAGGCTATTGTTTCTATTTCTTTTATGTGGTATATTTATCAATATAAGAACTAAGATAATTTCTTCAAATAAAAATAGAAAATAACATAACTACATTTAATGTTTTTCTTTGTACATTTAAGATTAATCAAATTAATTCAAATACTGAAAATGTTAACTATAACATGATATTAGGTAAATGAAATTTTCTAAAAACAATTCTTGAGATATCTCTACTAGTTTCACAGTTATCATTTTCACAATATATTTTCCAAAAAATATTACCAAACCATATTTGAATATTGAAAACAACAAATCAAAAATACAATTTTCATTTTATCAAATTTTCTAAAAACAACACCAAACACACCCTAACAGTGCAGTTTAGTAACACCCAGAATATCTGCTTTATATACAAAATACCAGACCGTTGGTCAATATAGATCTCAAACCAAGGAACCAAAAGATTCAATTTCAGGATGAAAAGGAACTAACCCTTTAACACCACCAGTATTGTAGTCTTGAGGAATGGAAATCCTTGATATCTCTCCACAAGAACCAAAATGTTCTTCTAAGGAAGCCCTAACCTGTAAGATTTGAATTTCAAGCACATTTATGAACATTGCAAAGATTACAACATAAAGACAGCTAACATAATTCATTAGATAGACTTACCTGGTCTTCTCCAATTGATACATCAAAACCCCTAACAAATATTGTTTGGGCCTGACCTCTTCCTCCCTTCTGGAATGAGTTGCCATCTTGGCTGCAGAGCCAATTAAGTGGATAGATGTTATCATTAGTGGATAGATATTATTATAAGTGGATAGACATTATAATATCACGTCAGCTAAACAAGATCAATAATTCAATTGAACTAGAAGTGATACCCGCTGTTTGGAGTGTATGCACCCCTTTCACGAGCTACATCAAGTTTAACAGGACGATTATCCAACATTTGACCATTCAACTCAAGAGCCTGCAATGAGAACCAATATTATGAATTAACAAATGAAAAGAAAGAATCGAATCAACACTTCAGCAGAATTATTTTATTATTATCTTTACAAAGGCCACAATTACTTCAGGTCACTGCTCAAGATATTACACAACCACAATTCAAATGTTTCCAATTTATTGATACAAACAAGCAAGAGAATCCAAAAACATTTTAAACCAATTATCCATTTTATGATATCACTAATAACAAATATTCAAATCATACAAGTATCTAAAGCTTCAGATAAACAAAAAAGAAAAAGGAAAAGGAAAAAAAGTTGACAAACACATAGGACAAGAAAGCAGGCAGTAATAAGCAGGCTAGAATCAATAGGCTTTAAAACTCTGATTCTGAGATGAAATTAAAAAGTTGCAAAATAAAGGTTTTATGGATCATGAAGGATGAAAATCAGCAATCCAACACGAACTATATACTTTCAACATCAAAAACATTACAAACACATGCCAGTTCTAGTAAATTTGTAGAATAACTGAATACAAAAGCTTACTTTATGTGCAGCTTCTACTGTGGCAAACTCAACGTGTCCATAGCCCTTAAATCTCCCATCAGCATCCGAAGATAGACGAACATCAACCACCTCAGCAACATCGTTAAAGAAATTTTCCCTGTAGGAGAAAATTCACCTTGTCAGACGAGTCAACTTCAAATGAGAAATTCATTTTATTAGACAAAATGTTCAAGATTTCATATTGAAATTTTTTCACCCAAAGGAAGCTAGAAAGACGTACACTTCAGCTCGTTCAACATGAAAAGGTAGATTGCCAACAAAAAGAGTCTTGGATCCTGTAGATTGAGCTTGAGGAGTGAAGGGAGTTTGGGGCTGTATAAAAAAAGTTACCATGAGTTCTAACAGAACAGAGCTACCTCAAACAAATAAAAGAGTAGGAGGTTGGATGGTTACAGCTTTCTTCACAGATGCTGCATCTACCATTTTGAACTCATTGTCCTGATTCACAAGAAAAAAAAAAAAGGTTTTATGAATATCTTAGGCATTTTATAAACCAAGTAACAACTTTTATGGTCAAAATAAAAGGCAGTAGAGGGTAGATCACTCGTTATGAAATTATAAAAGGCATGCAGGAACATGCAAACCCTTGATGTAAAACTCTAGCACCAACTCACTATAACCAAAACTACAAAAAAGCATGCTAACAAACAGCATCGCTAACCCAATTCATCATCTCCAATTTTATTTCTAAACCACATCGCTAACTCAATTCATTATCTCCAATTTTATTTCTTCCACTCAGGTTATAAAAATATGAACCACATATCAGTTAAACCAAGCATTTTAACAAACCACATCGCCAACTCAATTCATCATCTCCAATTTTATTTCTTTCACTCAGGTTATAAGAATATGAACCACTTATCAATTAAACACTTCATCAACTATACAACACTACATGAATTAAGAAAAGATAAAACTTCAATGACTGGTAAATATCTTTTTGGTAGCTACAGTGGGAAGATGGCATTGGATAGCATGTCCTCAACACAGCATGCTGATTAATTGAATTAATTCAGCAGGGAACAAAATAAATATATATATATATATATATCATCTCAACTCATTTAAAGACAATATAAAACTGGGAAAATACCATTACTTTTTTCTTAGGAGTCTTGGAGGCCTCTTCCTCACTATCATCCCCGTCGTCTGAATCCTCCTCATCACTACTGCTTTCCGTTTTAACAGTTTTACTATCCTTCAAAGGAACCTTGGCCAGCAGAACACAGAATCAAACAAACTAATTTAGAAACATTAGGGGGTAAGAAACAGAGAACATTCATGAAATTCAGATTATATTTAAGAATTCACCTTTTTCTTCTGAGCCTCTTCATCACTGCTTTCCTCAGAACTACTATCAACATCCATCTTTGTTGTTGGCTGTTAAAGTGTAAAATAGATGGCATTGACCAAACATAGAGGAATAAATTCAAAATCATAACTATTTAATTGATCCTAATTAAAAATTTTCTCCAATTTACACCAAATAGAAATCTAAAGCAACACCAAGGAAGAGATAATTACAAAAAAAATCATATGCAAATGGCAACCTAAACTACCCACCCTAGGATAAACTTGCAAAGAAATGAGCATTCACTATGAGGTACTATAAAAATGCTAGAATCAACGTTGAATAAAATTTATTGCTGAAATGTGGGTGTGTAGTTACAAAATGAATATACTGTTTAAAGTGTTCTTTTGTGTGATTAGAAAAAATGCTTACATTAATCTACACTATTCTTAACATATATACACATATACACATATGTGTATATGTGCATATATAGTTTAAAATGTAAGTATTTATATAATCCTGGCCCATAAAAAAAAATGAGAACATAAAACGCCCTTCTACTCAATTGTAAAATAACAAAATATCAATAGTACAACATAATGCATTTCTTTAAATAATAACAGAAAAGGTAAGCTATGTTTGTGACGTAGTTTAATACCAGCTAAAGATATATTTAAAATAATTCATAATTTTTAAATCAGGTCCAATACAAGAGTATGCAATAACATCCCTAAAGTTTATAGGATTTATAGCCAAACAATTAACATAGTAGAGTTTCTTCTTACTCCAGTATAGGATCAAAAGAAAAAATAAATTTGGGAAATGTTTAGATTGATGAAAAATATCTTTTTGAAGACAATTGTGTAATCAAAATAAACTTGGATGCATAGATAATTGATTAATTATGAAACTAGCATGGATTGAGCAGTACACTTGTACGATTGAAATATGTTATCACTCCTTCAAAAACATAACAGAGGGGCACAGTCAACCTGTTGGCATCCCCTTCGATTCAACAATCTTAGAATTTACCTCATCATCTGAAGAATCACTTTCGGTTTCACTTTCATCACTGGAATCTTTTTTCTTTGCCACTGGACCTAAGGCTGACTTCTTAACATCTTTGTTAACAACTTTCTGCCACCATATATGTATTGCAATAATCAGGTCAAATACTGAACAAGAGCTACCATAATAGCAAGCATAATAAAACCTATGGAGTTCACAAGCAACCACTTAATTCCACAGGAGACTGATTGTGAGAACACACCTTTTCTTCCTCAGACTCACTATCTTCAGCAGAGCTAATAGACTCAACCTTTTTTTTGGGAACCACAGCAGATACTTTCTTTGCAGCAATTGCTTCCTACACACAAGAAAAGAAATTAAGTTAAGACCAAACACATATCCGAACTCCCAATAATTAACCCATTAGAATGGAATAGAAATTCAAACCTCATCCTCATCACTGGAATCATCGCTCTCATCAGAGCTATCACTTGATTCAGTTTTCTTTTTCGCTGCAGCAGCAGGAACATTCTTAGCAGCTGGCAATTTCTTGGCTTCCTTCACAGTAGCTCCCTAAATAGATAAATAAGGCATTATTTTTTTTAATTATAAGAAAATAGAATTCACTTGGGATGCTGGATCAGGATAACCAACAATGCAATGTAACCATATCATACCGACCTCATCCTCATCAGAATCATCATCTGATGAATCAGAACTGCTAGCAGGCTTGCTTTTCTTAGCAGGGGTGACAACAGAGCCATTTTTTACAGCTGCCAGCTTTTTCTTTTGAGGTTCCTTCCAAGACAAAATAAGAGAAGAAAAAATGAATCAATTTAGTGTTTTTCAATATATTGCATACCAAAAAGAAGGATGTGAGAACAAAATTAAAATATTAGTAACTCAAATTCAAATAGCTAGGGATATTAAGAACAAGGCATGCAGATTTTTAGATCAAGCACAGAACCAAGAAATACGGCCCAATATAACTGGCATGCTCACCTCATCCTCATCAGAATCATCATCTGATGAATCTGAGCTGCTAGCAGGCTTGCTTTTCTTAACAGTGGCAACAACAGAGCCATTTTTCGCAGTTATTGGCTTCTTCTTAGGAGGTTCCTTCCAGGTTGAAATTAGACAGACCAAAATATTTAGTATTCCATCAATAAGTTAAAGGTAAAATAACTAGATTCAAGTGTCCTACTAACTTCATCAGAAGATGAATCCTCTTCTTCGCTACTAGACTCTTTAACAGGGGCTTTAGCTGCTTTTCCTCCCTTACTGATAACAGCTTTAACCTAATAAATAACATAGTCAGAACACATCAACCAATTAATTCACCTAGAATAAACAAATAAGTCAAGGCTTCTGTATCATCATATGTCAAATTAATTAATATCAACAATCACTCCGTGGCAAATTGCCAACTATAAACAGAAAGACTTATGAATAAAATTCGTGAAACAAACATGACAGGGCAAAATTCACAAGAAGCAAAATGTACATAAATGTGAAAAAGGAAGTCAATTAATGTATGGTCACCTTCTGTTCTTCCTCGGAATCAGAAGAATCCTCCTCTGAACTACTGGTTTCTTCTTTCTTGTTTCTCTTCTGTATCTTTGCTTCAGCCTTCTCCTTCTGAAGAGCCTGTGCTATGCCCTCATTTCTTTTCTGCTTTTTTGCACTCACTTGATTCTCTATAGTGTCTTCAGCTCCTCTCTTTGCCCCTATATAAATAAATAAAAAAATCAAAACTCGAAAAGGGGTAAAAAGCAAACAGCACAGAAGTCCAAAGAGAAAAAACATAACAATGTTGTAAAACAAAAGACCGAGAGCACTGAAACTACAAGTAATACACTCATTCAAAATCTATAAAAAATACTAAATCTACAGACTTTTCGTATTCTGAACCGTCTTGAATAACAGTATAGAAATCATATTATCTTATTAATAATTAAAAGAAGCGGCGCCTCAAAAACTAGACTAACAATCAACTTTTCGTATTCTGAACCGTCTTGAATAACAATAATACACGAATACCATTCGCTGTGCTCAGTACTATGATATTTCAAGATTTCAAACCATGAAATACAAACAAAACTTCAAAATTCCACAAATACCTAAATGAAATTAGCTTACAATTTCAAGAACTCCAAAAGAAATAAGTACATATACAAACGCAAGCAACATACCAAAAAAATGAATAAATACTAAGACAAATTCTAACTCCAAATGCAACTTTCATGAACTCTAAAAGAAAAATAAAAACAACTGTGAAATCAAAAACAATAAAACACGAAAGACATAAAATAACAAAAGAAATGATGCCTTTCTTAGCTGACTTTGTAGGAGCCGCTACGACAGGAGCTGCATCAACCTACGCCAAACAAGACCAAGAAACAACGAAACCCATTAAATCAAACTTGACGCACAAACTAAAATACCCAACAAGAATAAAGAAAAAGAAAACAGAAACAGAAAAGAATGAACGCAACAGCGTACTTTGGGGGTAGATTTCTTGCTAGACTTGCCCATGTCTAAAGATTGTTCTGTGTAATAAAATGAAGACAGAAAAAAGAAACGAGACTAAATGAAAAATACAAAACCCTAATTCTCACTCAGAGGCTTGTAGGGTTTAGAAAGAAAATGTAAAAATAAGAGCAACAACCTTGTCTATTTATACGCGCGGTGACGGGAGGTTTAGGGTTTTAGTATGTCCGCCAGTCTATGTTAGCATTCCGTGAAGACGCGCAACTTTTTTGTTTGTTTTTTAGTGGGTTAATCTTCACCGTTCTTTTTGTTTGTATTCTAATGGGTTCATCCTTACCGTTCGTTTTATGATCAACGGTATTTAAGATATCATTCACTGCGGTGGTGCCAGCCAAAGTGTGCTCTGTGCATGCTTTTTCTTTTTTTTTTTTTCTTCTATCACTTATTTTGAGTGAATATTAGGTAAATGATTCTTTTTCTTTTTTTTTTATAACTCACATATCAATTAAAATGTACAGAAAATCTATATAAGTATTATTATAATAACAGTGCTCGAATTTTTACATTAAAAATTAACAATTTTCTACTCCAAATAAAATTTAATATATATTAGACAGTTGTTAAATATAACATAAATGCATTAAGAAGGGATAAAAAGAAAAAAAAAATAACACGATTATTAAATTAATAATCGAAAATATAATACGACACGATTAATAATTGTGTGAAATTCGAGTTTTTACTACGTGAATTCATTTATGACACAATTAACTATTTAAATAATTATATCGTACTAATTTATTTATTATTTATTTTTTTTTAATTTTTAAAATTATTTAGTTATATTTATTACATTTTAAAGGTATATAGTTATATTTAAAATAAAATTGATTAATATTTAAGTAAAGAGTACAATAGATATTATAGGAATATGTTACAATATACACAAAATATATATATATATATAT
>JAXCLQ010071950.1:0-11014 GCA_035584115.1 Cedrela odorata
TTTCAGCATCACCGGCAACCTCTATATCACAGACACTTCACCATTTCAACATCGTAGATGGTCTTAGTTTTATACTCTATCAGTAACCAGCACCTATTTGTTTTCTAAGAAAATGAAGGAAAATTTTGAGAGAGTGTATTTATTAAATTCTATCTTTCTTACTCTACATTTCAGAATATCTAAAAACTATCAAAACTACACGAGATACAACATTATATATGTACAATAAAATCTAGAGAATTCTACAATGCTGGCAGTTGTAAATTGCCAGATCAGCCTTAACAGATTCTTCATTTTTCGCAGCTCAAACCAACGAACTTCTTCAATAGATTTTTCCAGCCTGGCATAACAGTTATTCTGGCTAACATAAGCTGTGACTTGTTGCCAGCTAACTCTATCAGAATTGATGTTGATACTGTTCATCCATGATCCTGATGCTCTGTTTTCTTGACATCCCCCATCAAGCACAAGGGTGAGACACAACCTTGAGCTTGTGACGTAAATATGCAAACTGGGAGAAGGATAAGGCTTTTGTTAGAATATCTGCTACTTGCTCTTCACTGGGAACATATCTGATTTCCAAATTCTTGCTAAGAACTTTGTCCTGAATGAAGTGTACATCAAGCTCAATATGATTTGATTATGCACGAAAGACTGGATTTTGAGCTAGTGTAGCGACACTTTGGTTGTCATACCAAAGAACCGGAGCAGATGAAAGAGTGAATCGTAATTCACTAAGTAAGGATTGAATCACTAGGAAATTTCAGCAGAGGCAGTGGCTAGGGCCCTATATTCACTTTCTGTACTTGATCGAGAAACAACTTACTATTTCTTTGAAGACCAAGAGACTAAGTTACCAGCAAAATAGATAGCATATGAACCAATGGATTTCCTAACATCACTGTCACATGCCTAGTCAGCATCAGCAAATGCATGAATATCATACTGGCCTCCAGGAGTGAATTGAAGACCATAGGAAGCTATTGATTGTAAATATCTGAGAACTCATTTGCAAGCTTGCTAGTGTGTTGTAGTTGGAGCAGAAAGAAATTGGCTGAGCTTGTTTATGGAAAAAGCTATCTCTGGTCATGTTAATGTGACATATTGGAGGCCACCTATTATACTTCTGTAGAATGAAATGTCAGGAAGAGATTCACTATCAAATTTAGACAATTTGACACTTGTAGTTATTGAAGTTTCACAGTCTTTGCATCCAGCCATATTTGCCTGAGTGAGAAGGTCATGGATATACTTTGTTTGTGAAAGATGAATGCCATTTGATGTGTATGTAACTTCAATGCCTAAGAAAAAACCAAGTTGTCCAAGATCTTTCAAGGTAAAGACTTTACTCAATTTGGTGATAAATGACTTTGCAGCAGACTTATGGGGACTAATTACTAATATGTCATAAACATAAATTAGGATCAGGAGCATGGAAGAGGCAGTGTGCTTGTACAATAGAGATGTATCAGCTCTAGAGTTCTGAAATCCCTACAATACTAAAGTATTTTTTAATTTTTCATACCAGGCTCTTGGAGCCTGTTTTAAGCCATATAAGGCTTTCTTCAATTTGCATAAGTGATGGGGATACTTGGCATCAATGAACCTTTCTGGTTGAGGCATCAAAATTGCTTCTGAAATGGTTCCATTGAGGAATGCATTGTTGATGTCAATTTATCGAATTGACCAACCATTCAAGACAACCAAGCTCAAGATTATTCTAATAGTAGAGGCTTTAACAACAGGTCTGAAGGTGTCAAAAAAGTCTACCCCAAGTGTTTGTAAGAACTCTTTAGTAACTAGTCTTGCTTTGAGTTTAGATATAGAGCCATCATACTTGTATTTGGTTTTGAAAATCCATTTGTTACCAACCACTTTGTACTGAGAAGAAAAAGGAACGAGCTCCCATGTGTTATTCCTAGAGAGTGCATCAAATTCTTCCTGCATGGCAGCCTTCTAGGCAGGAATTTGCAAGGCCTGTTTTGCTGTCTTAGGTTCTGGAATAGAGGAGAATGAATTGGCAAGATAAAGCTTGGGCTTGAAGATTCCATGTTTTGATCTTGTTTGCATAGGATGGATATTGATAGATGAAGTGTGAAGGGAAGAAGGTACCTGTGTTTGCTGAGATAAATTAGGTAGATTTTGAGGTTGTGGCATAATAGGGGACAAGGATTGTAGAAAAGAAGACATTGAGGGAGAGGAAGCTAAACCAGAAGTAGTAGGAATGATGGATGACATATAAGGTACAGATTTTGAAGTATCTTCAGTTCAGGTTTTCTCAGATTATGAACACAAGAAATTATCTTGAAAAGGAAAGTGGTTTTCATTAACCACTACATTTCTAGCAATGAATACCCTTCCTGATGGATGCAAGCACTTGTATCCCTTGTGAGTGGGACTATATCCTAAGAATACACATTTTAAAGAATGAAAATCCAACTTGTGAGTGTTGTAACATCCGAGATATGGATAACAGGCACTGCTGAATACTCTTAGGAAAGTATAATCTGGTAGGGTGTTGTGTAGCTTTTGGAACGGAGAAGAATCATTCAGCACCTTGCTAGGAAGCCTGTTGAGAAGATAGACTGCTGTATGGAATGCTTCTCACCAATAATGAAGACGCATGGATGCTTGAACTAGTAATGTTAGACCTAGATCAGCTATGCTTCTGTGTTTCCTTTCCACTACTCCATTTTAATGATGACTATAGAGGCATGAGTGTCTAAATTTAATGCCATTAGATTGAAGAAATTTTGAGAATGTCAAGAATTCACCCCTTGAGTCAGTTTGCAGTGTTTTTATCTCACATTCGAGTTATTTTTCAATCAGTAATTTGAACTGAATGAACGTAAAAAGAGCTTCTGATTTAAGCTTTAATGGAAAGATCTAACAATAGTGGCTGAAATCATCCACAAAGCTTATATAATATATGTAGCCAACAGTTGATAAAGTAAAGGATGGACCCCAAAGATCAGCATGCAGCAAAGCTAAAGGTTTGGTGGTCATGATTGTTGAATTTGGGAAATGTTGTCTATGATTCTTCCCTAACTGACATGCATTACAAAACTGAAGAGAGAAAGTGTTGTTTATTTCTTTTGGCATTGAACATGCCTGCAGTACAATTTTCAGTGTCCTGGGATTTAGATGTCCAAACCTTCTATGATACAAATCAATGGCTGATGCATTCAACTCAGATGACTTATTGGTATGAGACAACTCAGATGTACACAACTGATGAGCACTATTATTCTGACAATACAGTAAGGAAGAAAACATTGACATTGGACCTTCATGAGCATTGTTCTGAATTTGGAATGATAAGCATGCAGATGATGAACATAGCTGCAACTTATACAGCTCCTTCAAAGCCACACTTTTCAGCAGAACACTTCTCTTCTTCTTGTCCAACAGTTATCATGAAATTCAATGATTATACTATTATCGGTAGTTAATTGAGAGATGCTTATAAGATTCTTGGTAATTTGTGGCACATATAGAACATTTTTAAGGTGAAGAACAGGTTTTGATATATGATTGGATATGTTTAGATTCCCTTTAAAATGTATGATTGCAGATCCTATATGAGATATGTGTAAGCCTTCACCATTACCAACTATTAGCTTTTCAAGTCTAGTGAATTTACCTTGGATGTTCAGATTCTTGAGATTGTTTGTCAAGTGGTGAGTTGTACCACTATCCAGGTACCATCCTTTATTAGCATTGGAGCATGTTTGTAGAGCATTTGAAACATATGCAGCTCTTACATTCTGGTTTGTTCCTCGATTGAGATTTTAGTTCTGGATTTGTGGCTGATTGTTGACAGTTGATTGATAAAGTTGATTTTGTGGCTAAGGAATATATTCTTTGTTGAACCTATGATAGCAAATGTTTGCTGTGTGTCTAAGTTTGTTGTAGATCTGGCAAAGAGGCTTTGAGTTTCCTCTTCCACCAGACCATGATTTGCCATTTTGTCCTCCTCTGCCAAATGAATTTCCTTTACCCTGGATACTTTGTATCTGATTAAAATGCTTAGAATCCTTGTTGAAATCCTCCTTTCTTTTGATAATTTTTGGCGTGAGAGTAGTTTGCAGCAAATACTCCTTGATTTGTGTTTGCATTTCTCTCATTCTGCTGTGAATTCTACTTTCATGAGTTAGCATAATATAGTAGATCTCATGCAAATTCAAATCTTCGTTCTTGCCTGTTAAGAGAACAACAATTGAATTATACTCATGATCAAGATCTCCAAGTAAGTACATCACAAAATTATCATCTGAAATAGGTGATCTAGCAGCTGATAGATTGTCCAAAATGCTTTTCATCTTCATGAAGTAGTCAGTTATTGACATCCTTTCTTTCTTTGTTGATTGAGGCTGAGATCTTAGTTGAAGCACTTTTGCTTTTGATTGAGATCCAAACTTATTTGCAAGTGCTTTCCATACCTCCCGAGATGTTTTACAGCCTATGACCAAGTTAACAATCGACTCACTCATGGATGATAGTAGCCATCCTAGTAACAACTGATCTTGCCTTTTCCATAGAATGAATTCTGGATTTTCAGATGGAAACTCTGTAGTCTTTCCTGATCCGAATCTTGTTGAACATGTATAATCATCTGTGTTGAAGCCTTCAAGTCCATTGCCTTTGATAGAAGGAAGAACTTGAGATTTCCAAGTCAAATAATTAGATCCATTGAGTTTTACTAAGCAATGAAAGAGAAAGAAGAGTTTGGAATTAATAGATTGGCGTAAGCCATAGTAGCTCTAATACTAACTTAGAAAATACAGTAACCAACACCTGTTTGTTTTCTAAGAAAATGAAAGAAAATTTTAAGAGAGTGTATTTACTGAATTCTATCTTTCTTACTCTACATTTCAGAATATCTAAAAACTGTCAAAACTACACGAGATACAACATTATATATGTACAATAAAATCTAGAGAATTCTACAATGCTGGCAGCCGTAAATCGCTAGATCAGCCTTAACAGATTCTCCAGTTTTCACAGCTCAAACCAACGAACTTCTTCAACAGATTTTTCCAGCCTAGCATAACAGTTATTCTGGCTAACATAAGCTGCGACTTGTTGCCAGCTAACTCCATCAGAATTGATGCTAAAACGATCCATTCTCTCTTGATTGTTGATACTGTTCATCCATGATCTTGATGCTCTGTTTTCCTGAAAGGAAGAAACCCATTGAAGTGAAGATAATCTCTGACAAACAAAAATTGAAAAAACATATAAAAGAAGAATAAAATCTCATTAAAATTTTATGGATTAACACTAATTTATATTCTCCAATGAATGTACTGTGAATCGAGGTGTTTCAAACAGAAATTTACATAGAGAAGAAGGCATATTGTTTCATCCCAGGCCTGGATAGTACATCTATAGCAATTATCCTGGTTTTATGTCTTCCGAAAATGTCAAGATTTCTTTTATCAGCATGATCACCAGCAAAACAAAATGATGACGCATACCTACACCACTTGAAGATTATATTATGTTCAGAAAACAAGTAAAAATAATGCCATTATCATATTCTAGAAATTGCAAGGTTTTATAAATATAAAAGGAAGTTTTATCATTTAAATTTGTAATAAACAGAAAATGATCACTATTTCTATGAAGCGGAATTTACAGAAAACTATCATGAATCTATGCCCACATTGGCTCAAGTCTTGGAATCTATACTAGCTGAGACTCACCCTTTATAATCTGAGAATCTTTCGGCACCGACCATCTCTATAACCTTGTCCTCGGTGATGGAAGGCAAGGAAAGCATACCAGCAATTAGTTCAGGATTAATCATGAAATGGATTTCTTCCTACATAAAATGGCAATGACAGCAAGTATATTAAGGAACTAGCGACTAAATGTTGAGCGAGATTTCAAAAAGATTATGCTCCACATGACAAGTGATAAGGTAAATATTACAGGAAAACAATTTGAATGAGAAGTCGTACATCACAAAGGAACATATAAATGGAATATTAAATTTAAATAAAGGAGATGAAAAACACCTAATTTAGAGTATGCTCTACAAAGGAAATTTATAGTCTCACTTTTATATATATAAGAAAGAAAAATAAAATACATAAACGGGGTAAAGTTTCATTATTTTACCCCGTAAATACTATAAAATTCTAATCTAAATAATCCTAGTAATACAATTTAATCAAACTATATTTTTCTCATTGATTTACTACTACCTTACGAATATTCAATTAAGGAACTCTATTTGATATATACTAAAACAATGTAAAAGAAAAATGATCTTAAATACAAACTCAAACAATCAAAACAATAATTATAAATAAATTAAAATATTACCTCTATTAATCGAGAGCTTAATGAGTTGAAAATCACAAAGAGTATTTTTTTTTCATGTTGAATGGAGTGGGAGCAGAGAAGTAAGAGAGAAAGAAAAAAAAATATGTTTTTATATTGTCTTTAATAATTATAATAATAATAATAGGAAACCCTAGTAAAGAAACATACCATATATTTACTATTTTATTTAAAATAATAATATAAATCCTAAAAGAAATCCTATAATATAATTATCACTTTTTATTTCCTTTTTAAAATGATTACTTTACATTAAGAGTAATATACAACTCTCCTAATCTAATTAGGAGAGTGAACATTACACTCTCTCCCATTCAAACACCGAAAACCAAACTTACCAATTTGTTTATTAAGCAGGATAGAAGAATTTCCCAAATGAAGAGTCGTCTTACTTATTTATTTTCCACCCACGACTCGTAATGATGATATTACCACAAAGGTAATTACTTTCAAACTTTGGTTCCTGGAACAAGAAGTTCTATTATAATACAATGCAAAGATCCACAAGTAGAAACATGAATCATATTGCAATACTCATACCTCATTATGATACTTAAAATACGGATGAATAAAAGGGTTCAAATGGTCCACAAAAGAAAGCTTAAAAGGTCACATACGCAAACAATTCATCAAAGTTGATAGTCGGAAGATGGTTTGAACCTCTACCAGTGACTGGGAACAAACAAAAGAAAGCACATGCAAGAAGAGCGCCAATAAATCCCTGAAAAGAAACATTTACACTATCAGAGATTATATTACATTTGAAGAAAAATAAAAAAATTGCAATTGAGGAAAGAATTAATAATGAATGAGTGGAAAAGGACAATGAAAGCTAGCCAATAACGGTAGATGCGATTCATGGTGCGTAATCATTCAGATTTTTTAGAGATATTACTCCTTCCACACCAATCATACAACCCAATTCAACCGTTACGAATTAGATGAAACATTATATAGATTTCAGATTCTTCTCTGATGTACTGATATCTTTTAAGAAAATAAGTATCAGTTCAAACCGCTCAAATGATATCAACAATACATAATAAAAAAGATCTCTAGCAAAATGAGCAAATCATATTAGATTCACTTTTCTCTTCACCACAGTCATTCTACACCATCATGTTAGGTCACTGTTCCTCATCTAATATTAGTTTCAGGAAAATTAGTGCATAAAGAATTTAAGAAATCCTAACAAACAAAACAGCACATAGTGCCTAAGAATTGATAAACCAAACACACTGATAGTTGGCTAAGGAACACCATGCCTGTTTCTTGTGGACCCAAAAAGCGGAGACCAGTTTTGATGCCATCTTTTCCAAGAAAGTAATCTGCATTTCGATAGTGACTTTCCTACAAAGATGGAAACTTTAACAGAAGATTCGCCAGTGCTGGGACAACTTTTCCGAACCACTCTACCGCTTTAGCCTAGGAAATTAGCGGCACGAGTCCTCTTAATTCGGCTTGAATGATAAGCATTTCTGTAAATAACAAGTCACGACCGAAATTTATGAAATAATTACCATAAAATCATAAAGACCTAGATAAATGTTTTTGAATATAACAGATAAATAATTATAAAAGTGAACTACTAATATCAACTATTACAATGTCAATTTGAGCTTAGAAAATAAAAGTGAAAATAAAGTAAAAAAAAAAAAGATGAACAGTAACATGATGAATAGTACCCTGATGAACAGTGACCCCATCCATACCCATTTTACTTAAATGACCCATTTGTTTTATTTTATTTTCCTTTAAGTGGCTTTCATTTCTTGTTTTTAGTATTTAACTCAACAAAAATTTAAGAAACAAAGACCAAAACTGTGAAGAGCAAAATTAGAGGAGGAAAGGGGTATTCGGCCGAAAATAGAAAAATGAGAAGAAACCCATGAGATTTAGCCGAATGAAATGGGGAAAATCAAAGGGGAATTACAGAAAAGAAGAGAAGATGTGAAGAAACAATGGAGAAGAGAAGTGGATTTCGACACGAAATGGGGAAGAAAAATCGAGAGGAACGGTGGCAAACCAAGTAAGTGTTTCATTTTCTCTACATTGCTTCACTTTGATTTTTAACCCATTTACTTAACAAAATAAAAATTGAGAGATGAAATTGAGAAAGAGAGAAGAGTGCACAACCCGTGGGAGACTAAAAATGGGCAAAAATGGGTTTTGTTCATGAAATGAGAATGCATCGGGTGATGGGTCTTTTGATTTGGTTGTTGATTGTGTTGTTTTGTAAATATGGTTGATGAATCTAGTCTTTTAGGTTGCTGAGAAAATGATTAAAAGAGAGAAATCAAGCTTGGCTACAAAAGTGAAAATGGGATGCCACATGCTAGATGAAATGTCGAAATGAGTTGCGGAAATGCGAATGGAGGAGAAAAATAAAATTTTGGAATTTTGGCAAGCAAGGTAAGTAGTGTTGTGTTAATTTGGTGATTTAACCATAAATGTGGTTTATGTGGTGATTGTGTGTAATGATATATATTGTATAATTTGTTAATGATAAAATAGTTAAAAATGCATGAGTTGGTGAATATAGGATTTTGAATGTAGTAACTAGTGTTTGTGCATTGATTGTGTTGTATTGTGTAATTTGTGGGGGCCGAAATGATTGACATATATGAGTTGAAGTTGTGACATTGTGCTGTGTGGAAGGAGTGTTATTGTTGCGGAAAAAACATATGAGAAGATGAATTGAGGGAGGTGAGAAGTGTTAATGTAATGCAAGTGGTGTCGCTGAAGAATCGAAACACGAACTTGCGACATCGGTGCATCGCAGCTGTGTGTTCAAGCGAATGATAATTTGAGTTAATAGAATTGTTATATAGAAGTGTTTTAAGACGTATTTGGGATAGTGCACATGAATGGAGTGCCGAGAGAGTGAGAGAGGGAGGGAGCGAAATGCATGAGTGTTAGCGGCAGTAATTTCTGCACAGGGTTCGGTAAAATGGGGATTCCATGAGTTCTAGACCTCAGATTTATAAACAGTAAAATGTTATGAAAACTGGACACATAGGGGCACAACATAGCCAAAAATTAGGTCAAGACGTTGAGCGAGTTAGTACAGTTTATTATTTGAACTAAGCCGCTCTGTCGGCGATTCATAGTCGACTACACTGAGTAGAGTGGTGAAAAACAGTTATAACTTGAGAGTTCATACTCGGAATGTAATCTGCAAGAAGCAGTAGAAACTAGACACATAATAGAGTGTACTGTCAGAAACTTAGGTCGGAATATGTTATCAATTTAGCACAGTGTGAGTTTAAAGTCACTCGCTGTACAGAAATGTTATTTAGGAGTGCATAACTTGAATAATCGGATCCGAAATCCAAATTTGTAAAGTGCGGTAGAGTGCATATGTATTTATTTATTTATTCATCTAAAGATGATCATGAAACCTAACATAAATCGTGTGTTGTAGATTATCGATCAGAGCACCAATGATGCTCTTAAGTACGACTTTGTTGAGTTCCAACAAGTGAATGGATTAACCTTGTTTTACAACAGTTCTAGACTTACATTATTTAGTTTTAAGGAATCCCTTTTGTAACAACTGCATATTATAACATATTAGTATTAGATTTATTTTATAAGAATTGTATGGATCAAAATTTTTGTGGGTTATTATTACTGGTCAAACTTATTTAATAATAAAGGCCCATAATAAGATTTTATTATATTTAGTATTAGGCTTTCCTAAACCATAATAATAATAAAAAAAACCCTAAAATATAAATAAGTTATTTTCTTTATGAGAAGGGTTCCTCTAATAATATATACGCTTGTTCCAGTAGAGGCTAGGATTTTATATAAGAAAATTTGGAGATTGAAGGTAAGTTTTAAATATTTTCTTACTTTTGTGTTAATGATAATTATTAAGAATTTAGCATGCAATTGTTGTTATGTATGTTTCATAAAATATGATAATTATAAGGATTTATAACCTGTTTTGGGATGTTTAGGGATGAATTTCTTATAATAATGGATTAATGGTTATTGTTTATAAAGGATGAATGGAAGAAAAAGAAACTTTTTGCAAAGTTGATATATGACAATAATTTAGTCCATGAATTTTGTAAAATCATGTATTACAAATTTGACTAAACTAATTTAGATTAATTAATTAGACATCTTTGGGGTTTTTATGAATTTTGTTTCATAGAAAAATATTAAGTTTTCAATTTTTAATGATTTTTCGAAATTGACCCTTGAGTACTGAAAACTACTCATTTTTTAGAATACCTGAGCGACGAAATTATTTTAGTCAACCAAATTATCTTCAAAAATTATAAAATTTTACACACTAATTTATAAATATGTTTATGATATCATATTAAAATTTTAGGATCAAATTCTATGTTTTCAAATTGTTATGGATTTTCGAATGAACATGACTCATTGTAGAAATCTATTTAGTAGAATTTGAAAACTCTAAAGCGAAATTTATTAAAAATAGTTATAATGAGAATTAAGTCCAAAATATTTTATTTATTTACTGTATATGTGTCTATATTATCTCTACAAAATTATATGATATTTGGACAAGTATTCTATTTTCTAAAAATCGAATATTGGAAACTACACAACATATTTTCTGCACTGTTAGGATAAGTGAATAAGATGGAAATATGATAAGAAATAGTTTTATGTAGATTTAGGA
>JAXCLQ010071951.1:0-11011 GCA_035584115.1 Cedrela odorata
ATTTGTCCTGGTATTAATATGGGATTAGTGACATCGGAGCTTGCACTTGCAAATCTTTTATATTGTTTCGATTGGAAATTGCCAAATGGAATGAATGAGGATGATATTAACATGGAAGAGGCAACTGGTCTAAGTCTTACACTCTCTAAGAAAACGCCTCTTATTCTCGTGCCAGTCAAGTATCTACAGTAGCTTAGCCATTAGAAAATAAGAGTGATGCAGGACATGTTCTCTAAATATTTATCTAAGCAAGTATATTCATTTACATTTCAAATCTCTGCACTCTTTTAAGGAATCGTACTTTTGTTTTGTTACATTCTACGTTGTTAGTGGGCGAGTACGAATTATAAGTTATATAATTTAAATATTTTTAAGTTAATAGATACGTTTTAAATTATAAAGTTTATTAATAAATTTGTTACGAATTATATATTTAAAATGAACAACATCTAATCGATCATTAAATTTAAACTATGATATTTTATATAATTATTATATTTGATATCAGATTGAATGTCACATCACGTCGCACACATCGTTATTAATCTATGATAACATGTTGGGAAGATTGGGTGTATCTTCCAAAATCTCCGCCCACTGCCATTATTATTAATCTATAACAACTTGTTGGGAAGATTGGGCGTATCTTCCAAAATCTCCACCGGCTGCCATTATTTTTAATCTATACTGCCATCGTTAGTAATCTATAATATAGTATGTTGTTGGGAAGACTGAATGTATCTTCCAAAATCTGCACTGCCATTATTAGTAATCTATAATATGTAGACTTGGAAAGATTATCACTGTATTCTGATTTAACTTTACATATTTTGTCAAAATTTTAAATAATAATTGTACATAAAGTCATTAAAGATGCCATGGTCACAAATCACCTAGAAAAATCCAATTATTAAATAAACAAGAGTCGAAAGGGCACATAAGAAAGTAGAAAGAGAGAATTTTTATCACTTCCTCCACAGTAGAGAGATATTGTAATTGGTCTAAATTTTTACATTTTTATGTTATTTCACTTGTTATTTTCATACCTGCTATTAATTTAGTGACAATAAAGCTAAGTGCTGCTAGCAATAGACCAACATTGTGAGGTAGTAAAGCTAATTTGAAGGTGAAGAACAATCTTGAGGAATCGCAATAATATACATGTACAAACAGAAAAATGATCAATGATATATTGTTATCTGGTTTGATTATAATATATTGAATATAAGATAACTTTTTCAATTCTTACGTTAATAATTTTAAATTTTAAATTTTAGAATTTAAGTTCGTGAAATTTTTTATATTAATTATTTTAATTTTTATATTTTTTATTTTAAAATTTTTATATTATCTTTCAAATTTTATTTTAATCATTGTACGTTTTATATTTCAAATTTTATATTAACGAATATAAGATACTTGTATGTTAACCAAGTCCAATAACAATGAACTTGACTATAGTACATTGGATCAATTTTTTTTGTAGTACACTGAAATTTGACAGTGCTTCAACTTTTTGTTACTTATTTTAGTTTTGTATAATAAAAAATATTTGATATACCTTATATTCAACGTACAACCAACAATATTATATATATATATATATATACACATATAAAATTAACATGTAAGGAGCTCTATTTACTTCAAATGTAGAAAATTAAACCTAACAGTGCAACAATACCTGAAATTGAAGATACTTGGAAACGGAAGACTGAAAATGAACTGACTGGCAAATGTAGACAAGATATATTATGAATTTGTGGTGGAAGTCACAAATAATGACGTGTTTTATCTTACTCTCAAGTACTAGTTCCGAATAAACATATTTATCTACGTAAAAGATTCCAAATTTTTGTGTTGTGATGGTAACGTTCTTGTGGGGAAGAAAGGTGGTTAGAAGTCAGTTACACTTATCTGTTAAAGTGGTTAACTGTTAGTTATTTCAGTTATGACTGGTTAAGTCATTTTTCTTGATTCTTGTTTCTTGTATTCTATCCTTGTAAGCTATATGATCTCAGTATATATAGATGAGGTATAGCTTATGTTTGGGGACGAATTTTTTTGGTGAAAAACAGAAGTGCATGAGAGAGACAGAGAAGACAAACAGTGTAGAGAGAGACATAGCTAATTTTACTGAGTGTTTTCTTTTCTCATTGTTCATTCTTGAGTTACAGATGAATAAAACCATAAAGAAGTTGTTCTTGGGTCGTGGATGTAGGTCCTCAGTGGCTGTACCACGTAATTGATTCTTGTATTCATTATATCTACTTTGTTTTCTGGTTTTACAGGAAACTTTATTCTTTCTTGCATCAGTTAATTGTTCAGTTCAAACATTGAATTGTTTTACATTCAAGGCTGTAGTTTCTTAGGTTGTTAATCATCTTTGCACCAACAGTTCTTTTGTAATATAATCAAGTCCCAGTTTTTCATAAATATATTTAATTCACTCAGTCATTGTATTTGTACATGTTCTTCATTCCCGCTACTAGTAGACACAGAGAGTTTAGAGCTTTCATGGAAGGAAAGACAAATTTGAAAGTATATAATCATACAACTTCAATTTTTGGGTCAAAGATTTTCCAATTTTGTGTAATGCTACAATATATAAAACGTAACCCAGTTTCATAAACATATCTCTAATTCATTGCAAGAGAAAGAAGAGATTTCACGAAAATACTAGTGCTTGAGATTTCAGAATTTGGAAGAATATGGTCATTATCGATATCCCCTCTTCTAATTAGATTATGAGAGGATTTTATTACTTAATATGATAAAGAAATATTTTTTTTAACGAAAATCGTGATAAAGATAAGTTTTATTTTATTTTAACTAAAAGATATATATATATATATATATATATAAATAAGTATATATCCCGTATATTTTTTAATTAGAGTTTTTTTTTTAATTTTTTTAACAAATATAAAAAAGTATTTTTCTTTCTTACCTCTTAATCTCCGACGCTTTTCAACGTAAAAAAATATTTTTTGTAATTTTTGGCTCTTTAAGTTCTCCATTAATAGATGTAATATTTTAGTTTTTTTATAATTATTATTTTGATTGTTTGAGTTTGTATTTAGGATCATTTTTTTACATTGTTTTAATATACATCAAATAAAGTTCTTTAATTTAATATTCGTAAGGTAGTAATAAATGAATGTGAAAACATAACTTGTTTAAATTGTATTACAATAGTAGATTATTTAGATTAGAACTTTATAATATTTACTGAGCATAATGCCTACAGAAATATTTTAACGAAAATTCTGTCATGATTGATTAAAAAATCCTTTACAAATGATTTTATAATTTGAATCCTTACACGATAAGAAGATTTTAGAATTTCATTTTATTCAAATTGGATAACAAAATTGATTTTATACAAATCTTTGAAGTTGGTTACTGTAATATAGAATTTTATAAATCTTACGAAATTGTAGTTAAATATTTATTATTTTGAAGTATAAAACGAATTTAAAAAATTACAAAATTTTATATGAGAATTGATACATCTGTTTGTTATATAAATTTTGAAATTTTTATAAATACGTTTTAATATTTAAGAATTTGTGATTAAGTGAACCTCAATTTTAAAATGATCTGAACAAGTTAATATTTTCTAAGATATTTATTATTTTGAAGCCTCAAAAGACCTTCAAAAATTACGAAAATTATATGGTGATTTATACATATGTTTATTGGTTTTTCTACAAATTTCATAATTTTTGAAAATATATTTAAATAATTATGAATTATTTATTGAGTAATTCACATTTTAGAAACAACCGGAATAGATTACTGTTGTTTGAAAAACTTTTAAAATTATTTTTGATGAGATAATTTATTATTATAGGAGGTTCGGAACTTTCAAATGACAATTAGAAGTAGTTTAAGACTTTAACTTCAGTTGAGGTAAGTAATTCCATTAATGATATATTGGGTTGTTTTTGCATTATAAAAATATTTTATAACATGAATTTATTGACTCAAATGTTTGAAAAATAATTTATTATTAGATAAATTAATTTATATTATGAATTTTTACAACTTAAATATTTTGAAAATTAGTTTTTAAACAAAAGATTTTTAATAATTATTGTACAAATTTTATTTATAAAATGTTTTACAAATTATTTTATAAAAGTCAATATTTAATTATAAAATGTGTTAAATACTTTATAAGTAAATCAATGTAAGCTACTATATTATTAAATAATTCTTATATGATTATTTGAAATGAAATGTTTTGACTCATTAGTTTGTAGTATTATGATTATAATTCTGATCGAATCATGGTCGATATATTTGATTGTCTGAACTAATTGATATTTTATTCTTAGTGTGCATACTATCTATTATATTATTAGTCGGGTCATTGGAGTATAAGTGATAATTATTAGTAGGGTCACCAGAGTACATATGACACTATGTGATATGAGCAACTTAAATATATATTTTCTGTACTGAATATTTTATATGCTTCTGCATCTACACTTTATGAAATATGATTTTAACATGTTCTCTTTTAAAAATTTATGAACATTAAACTTCTGTTCATTTTAAGAAATTATTTGAAATTATATTTTTACATTATATTTAAGGGCTTGTGAATTTTTTTATGCATTTGAAAATAAGAAAATTCATACATGTTTTATGAATGACATTATTTATTGAGTTGAAAGTTTATCCCTTATCATTTATTTTTTTGCAAAAAAAGTTGTTTAGATTGGTAAATGTATTGACTTAATTTGGAATATAATAATGAAAATTTTATTTGTTTATATTATAAATTATAAAGTATTTTGTAATGCATTTATTGTATTTTTGAAATTATATTTTAGAGTTATTTTAAGATTTTCTTCTTATTAGATTATGGTTATTTGAGTAAATTTTAGATTGTTTAATAAAAGTTTTTAATAAAGTTATTTTAGAAAAATAGTTATAATTGTGGGATTTAATGATGTATATAGAATTGTACGTCTTCGCTCGGCACCTGCCATGCTTGCTGGATTTGGGGCATTACGTACAATAACCTAAGTTGATTTTGTACGGACACCGATAGTTTTTGCAACTAGTCTGCAGCTGCTGAAGCAGGGTTATAAATGGGAGAAACACCAACACAATCTTGAGTAACTCAAATGGCTATCTACGATCTACCAATCTGGCTTCCTCTTATCCTGATCCCTCTCCTGCTTATACTGAAAAATATGAAGAAACATAACAAGCAGCAGCTTCCACCAAGCCCTCCTCAGCTTCCAATATTAGGCAATTTACTCCAACTCGGAGCGTTGCCTCACCAATCTTTGTGGAAACTCTCCAAAAAGTACGGCCCAGTAATGCTTCTTAAAATTGGTCGGATACCCGTTGTTGTAATCTCCTCGGCTGAGGCGGCAAGAGATGTACTCAAAGTCTACCATTGGCTGGAACTGGGAAGCTTTCGTACAATTATTTAGATGTGTCTTTTTCACCCTATGGTGATTATTGGAGAGAGATGAGGAAATTATATGTTATTGAGCTTCTCAGCGTGAAGAGGGTGAAGTAGTTTCAGTTCATTAGGGAAGAAGAAGTCGCTTTGCTTATGAATTCGATCTCTCAAGCATCGTCCTCTGATCTTCCTGTTGATCTTTCTGAGAAGATGTTTGCTACTGGAAGTAAGTTAAACAAGCTGCTTAGTATGCAAGCCACATAGTTTACAAAGAGTATGCATTAGGCAACAAAAGCCAGGTGGCAGTACAATCCAAAATTAGTTATTCGACCTGCAATACATCAGAATGAGAAGTACAAAATTGCAGTTACTACAAAACAATTGTCAGTACATAGTACACTCTCACAGCTGTCATTTTCTCTGTAAATTTTCCTATTTTGTCCTAGGTTTTCATTCTTTGCTAGTCCCTTGATTCTTGTATATATATATATATATATATATATATATATGTAATGTTCTTGTAACCAAAACATAGAAATATAATATACAAAAGCTCAGATTCAATCAAGTAGTATTCATTCAACAGCCTCTAAATCTTTTCCTTCTTTCCAACTAAGTATAATATTAAGGATGGCTTTCGGAAAGAGATTTCAAGGGAGTCATTTTGATAATCACAGATTTGAGGAACTAATTGATGAGTCCGAAGCTGTGGCCGGATGTTTCACAGCTGAAGAATGTTTTTCGTATGTAGGTTGGATCGTTGATAGGATTACTTGTTATCATTCAAAGCTTGAGAGAGTTTTCATAAAATAACAAGAATAGCAATTTGTAATCTTCATTTAGATAATTTTATTTATGTTCTCTCAAGTTCTTTTATTTTTTATTTAATATTAAAAAAATATAAGGGCACAAATTTAATAATTATGGCTTTCAGATTTTTTTTTTTATTCAAAAAAATAAACGGCTTAACACTTATGTTCATATCTTAAGAAATAAAAAATGTTATTTAGATTCAGGCATTCACTTCTATTCAGATTTTAGACCGATTTTGATCTATTTGAATTTCAGATAAAAAAAAAAAAGCTGTCTTATGCTTAAAGTGTTATACTGATTGTGCCAACATTACTTGTGGTAGCCTTTTGTGGGCATTTGACAGATACATTGACTAATAACTGAAGTGTTGAGTGGCGTACTCATAATTAGTATTGATGGTAAATTCTTGTCAAGCTGCATTTGGAAGATTGTTTCTTATGCTTATTAATTTCTAATCTCTTTTGCAGTACCTATGTTGATCAACATGTCAGTACAAGGGAGCAAATCACCCTCCAGGATACAATGGATGGTGTGGTTTACTTCACATCACAGTTTGGATTCGATTGTAAGGACTTCTGCATTTGATAGTTAACCATGTTGCAGTCTTTTTTTTTTTTTTTTCCATAAATATTTTGTGCTTTGTTTTCAGAGCTGTTTGGTGATGGTGATGCTTCCCAAATTGGTTTGGACCTTGATGAGGTAAATATTGTGTACACTTCCTATAATATTGAAAATCATGTTCTAAACTGAATTGAGATATTGTGGATAATCTGATCAAAATGGCTGAATTCACAATTACGCCCCGCGATGACACAACCATAAATAAACAGTCATTTTAGGTTGTTTGCATTTTTCTTTTCTTTTCCTTCTCTATTTTCTTGCGTAGAGTGATGAAATAAATTTTGCATTTAAAGTTTCTGCCCAGAATAGCTATTTTATCTCGTAGTTGATAGATTTACTTGTCAGCTGTGCACCCTCTTTCCCTACATTTGAAAAAAAACAGAAACACAAATAAAAGAGAATGAAGAATGCTGGTACCTCTTCTACTTACCCAAAAATGCTGTATGGAATATTTGAATGAGTTTTTTTTTTCGTGTTGGTAATCATTTATTTATTTTTGTTTGGTTAATCATAAACAGAAATTGTTATTAGACAAGGTTGCAGCTGCAGGGCATGGAATTTCAGGGTAAGCTCTTTATATTTTTGGCATCACTATCTGATTCCTTCATTGGTCCTATTCTTGTTCGGATCCATGATTTTATGACTGTTTGGAGCGAGCTATGTATCACTAGTTATTATATTATTGATAATGTTTTCTGTTTGTGTGTGTTTTTACTTTAATTTCTTTCATTTGCCTTTTGATGGTATTGATAGGCAGTTTACTTTGTTGTGCATTCTGGAGTGTTCTAAGCTGGCCCTTATAATATATATTCTACTAAACAGTGCGTAAGTGCTGAAGCATTTAAGTATTAGGAGCAATTTCATAACTGTTTCTTGTGATTGCCTTTGGCACATTTGATAAATTGTTTTCATAAAGAAAAAATAATGGCAGTTTGTAGTAGCCCAGTTTATTCTCCCTTGAGTAACATATATATAGACAGGTATAGTATATGAAGGAAGAAAATGTTTTGTTAATTGAACTTGCTCTATTGTTTGATGCATGTACCCTTCGCCGTGCTGCATTGTGCTTGGTTACGTCACGGACTGTTAGTGGATAGGTCGACTTAGCTGTAAGAACACCCTATCCTGATCTATGAATTTTTCTTCGAGATGCTCTATACTAATTTAAATTTCAAGTTCCCGTTTATATGTTTGTGTGTATACTTGCTCGTTTAGGTCCTGTGAAATTGGCCTATATAGATAAGAGATTATGAAGGTTGAATATATCTCACATGTGCGTGATCTTTAGGATTTTAGAAGTGTAATGGTTTATATAACTCATTTGTCATCAATGACATTCATGTTCTTGTGTTACATAACCTGCTACTTAATTGGCTGTTATTGTTCTTGGTGGCTTAGATGTTGGTTTATCTTATTTTCTAATTGCAGTGCTGATCCTCAGGGGCCTGTCAAACCAACGACACCTTGGGAACAAGATAACATAAGTGAGCGGATAAATGAAGCTTTGGAAGCCACAACAGTGAATGACAGTGCAAATCGGGTTGATTTAACTATTTTAATATATGATGGCTCAAGTTATTCATTTTAATCAATTTCTTGCTTATCTAATTTGATTAAGCTTAAAATTAGAATGTATCGAGTGTCGTTAACTCTTGCTTACTAGAGTCGTATTGTCATTGAGTCGTCTTTCCTTATTTGCTTTTATTCAGCACTATATAAGTTTTGTACAGTTTGTTAGAAGTAGAACGCAATAACAATGCAGTGTCTTATAATTTCTCTCTGCCTATACGTCTCTCTTTCTCTCTTGCTATTAACATAATTGTTGTAGAATATACTTTAGTGTGGTATCATCATTACCTCTTTTCCTTGTGAACAGCTTTAAAGACTTGGCCTGAATGCTGAATCCGTCGAGTATGCTGTGGCACCATCTACTCCTGGGTTGGTGCAAGAGCCAAACTTATCTAGTGTTCAGAAGGCTCTGGCCGATGATGATCATTTGGAATCAGAAGATCACAATTCAAATGAATTGATTGTTACAGAGAGCAAAGTAAATGTTCTAAGTCAGACAGATTTTCATCACGGGGATAGCCATGCAACAGATTGGCCTTAGCATAAAGATTCAAAAACGAGACTGTTCAGTGCACGCTTCTTGAGCAGAATGGCTACCATGTCAGAAATGCAGACGTCAAACAAGCAGACTATTAAATCTATGCCGTTGGTATCAGATAATTCAGAAGGGAACACTGGTCGACTAGATGGCTCAAACAGATCGGAAAACATGCAAAATGTTCCAAGCACGCCGTCACATTTTACTCTTGTTTTGCTTTTCATTACTATGAAACCAAGATTATTTCTTGCCTGTAATTATATGTTTTGTGTACCAGAATAAACTTTTGGTGGAGTTGACACTAGTGCTGTAACGGTGATCTGGGCAATGACAAAGTTGTGTAGGAATCAAAGAGTGATGAGTAAATCACGAGATGAAGTCAGAAATTGTACTGGAAAGAAAGGAAGAGTTACTGAAGCTGATATTGATCAACTTCAGTACTTGAAGATGATAATCAAAGAAACTCTGAGATTGCACCCCCCATATACTATTTGCCAGGGAAACTATGTCCCACTTCAATGTATTGCAGCTGGTCAGAGTATTGCGATTTCTAAAAAGACACCTCACATCCTTGTGCCAGACAATTACCTATAGCTAGCCATCGGGCACCAGACGATAATAACACGTGCAAAGCATAAATCACTTTGATTTCTCGACAAAATATCCCTGCAATGTCAACTAGCTAGCCTCTATAATTCTGATCTGTGAATCTGAAAAAAGTACCATGCTTTTTAATTATGTATTCCGATTATGTATTGGTATTCCTTCACATATGGTTAGAATTCTAATTACGCACGAATCCATCTTTACCCCGGAATAAATAGCTAGCTAAGAGAATTGTCCCCTGTGAATGGATAATCAAGTTAAGAACATGCATATGCATGTATCACCTTTGTTATGTAAAGAGTTTTCATGAAAAAAATAATATTACTCGTAATTAAAAGACATTTGTGAGTTATCATCCATCAATGTAGAAAGGTCATAGTTATAAAAGTCACAATGGCATGCATATATTATCCATGGTGCATATAAGTTAAGGTGATATATATGGGAAAAATGGGAGGTGGGTTTTCTCCTTCGCTAGGTAAGATTGAGATAAAAGTCAGGAAAGCCATTAACAAAACGCTTATTTGGGTCATCTAGGTTAAATCAAAGAACATACGTGCACGTAAAGTTCAAACAGACATCAATGAATATATGGCAAGTGCATTGCATACAAAGAATTTTCATAAAAGATATATATATGCTCGTAGCTTGGAAATAGAAACAGATTTGTTACAACGAATATTCACCACCCAATTTATAGAAAAGTCATTGCGATCGAAGTCACATTGATATGAATAATCATATATATCTTGTGCTTACCTTTGTGTAACTTCATGAATTCATCTTTTGGTGAAATTTGGGTATTTTTATATGAGGTGATTAATTAGGGAATTTTTAATACGGGGTTAAGAGAAGGCATGTAAAACTTTTGATAGAAATTTCTCAGCAAGAAACTGTCACATTCCACAGCTCAATGGAAGGTCAGGCTAAGATAATTATAAGCTTTGACTTTTCTCATATATGTAACCGATACTTGCCTGTAGTCCCAAAGCATATTTGTGATCCTTAATAAACTTACAAGGAAACTTTGGTTGGATACAAAAGTTTTATCTGGAATTCCTAATCACAGAAACTCTCTCGTAAGACTGCTCGTGTCTCCTAGCTAAGATAATTTATGCGTTATTATTTGGCTTTTGTTTTATTGCGTGTAATTTTGTCCAAAGATGCTTTGGAGTTTTTGTTTTATTGCTCAGATGGCAGATGGGTTTGCGTTTGGAGGGCCCTACAGACTTACTCTAAGGCTTTTAAGTTATAATAATTTTAAAATTAAATTATAAAATATTTATATAAAAAAAAAATCTTGCAGAAAGCTTTACATGGATCTCTACACAGTACTGGTATGGCTGCCTCTTATCTTGTTCCCTTTACTGCTTATCCTGAAAAAGATAAACAAGCAAAACAATCAGCTGCTTCCACCAAGCCCTCCTAAGCTTCCA
>JAXCLQ010071953.1:0-11009 GCA_035584115.1 Cedrela odorata
TTTACAAAATTATATATACATAAGGATGATATCCCTAGACCATATGACACGATTGGTTCTAGGGCATATCTCTAACAAGATTGTATCCATCCAGATTTTTTCTACTCATATCTCACATATTTTGTCATTTCTTTGGTCATCCTTCTCAATGCTGAAGATTGTAATATATTCAATAAGTATTGGTTAGTGAATTTTTCTTAATGTTATTAGTCCTCGAAATTTGCTAAACCTATGTGGTTTTAAATTTAGCCATAAACTCTTTTACTTTGCCAAGATAAACTTTCTTTTTCTCTTCTCACGCTTTAAATTGCCTACCTATATAGTTAACCACTAATTGAAAGTCCAGTAAGGCCTCGTACTCTACCTTATTATTAGTCACTTTCAATTCAATTCATAATGTGTAAGTGATCTCGTTTCCTTTTGAAAAGACGAGGATAATTCATGCTTCGCCTTCTGAACATTAGACGCTCTATCAATAACAAACCTCAATGTCTCCTTGCTCAGATTAGATAGTGGATATGTTCAATACTTTTGGAATTGAGTACTCAGTTATTGATCCTTCTACTATAAAATCAGCCAGTGCCTTTACTTTTATGGTTATTCTTAGTCGGTATTGAATGTAAACTAGCTGAGCTCTATAGACTAATTTACTAGTCGTCTTGAGAGATTGGTGCAATACCTGTCTCAACAGTTGATTTGTCAGGGTGATGATTTGATGAGCTTGAAAATAATGTCTCAATTTCCTTGCTTCCACGACTAGCGTTAGGGCCAATTTTTCTGATAATATGTAACCCTTCTCAATATCTACTAAAGCCTTGCTCGTATAATACATTATTTTTTCAATTTTTTCCTTCTTCCATTATTAAGACTGAGGTTACAACATTTTTAAATACAACCAAATAAAGTTGCAACTCATCTCATGTTTTTGGTCAGACTGTTGAAGGTGCACTTACCAAATAAACCAGTAATTCCTGAAAAGCCCTTTCACACTTTTAAGTTTATTTCATAACCTGAAAGAATTTGAAGCAGTGATCGATGAATTTTGAGATAAAACGGTTCAGTGCTGCAACTCTTCCTGTTAAACTTTGAATATCTTTTAAGGTACTCGGGGATTTCATTTTTATGATTGCCTTCTTTTTATGGATTTTCCTCTATTCCTCATTGGCTGACCATAAAACCTAAGACCTTAACCGAGTAGACCTCAAAGACATACTTTTCTGGATTCAACTTCAAGATTTTCCTTTATTCCTTGTTGGCTGACCATAAAACCTAAGAACTTAACTAAGCAGACCTCAAAGACATACTTTTCTGGATTTAGCTTCATTTTATATTCCTCAACAAACTGAAAGTTTCTCTTAAGTCCCTTGCATGATCCTCACATTTTGCTAATTTGGTTATCATCTCATCAATATATACTTCCATTGGTTTCCCGATGAGAGACATGAAAACTTTGTTTACTAATCTTTGGTATGTTGCTCTTGCATTTTTCCTACTAAAGGCCATTACTTTGTAATAATATAGCCCCTTTGTCAGTAATTAAAGTAGTCTTTTCCTAGTCATTCTTAAACATCTTAATTTGATTGTAGCCTGAGAATCCATTTATGAAGCTAAGGAAACCATGGCATGCAGTGGAATCAACTTATTTATTGATCCGTTGTAGAGGAAAGTTATATTTCCGACAAGTTTTGTTCAAGTCGACAAAATTTAGGCACATCTTCCACTTTCCATTAGTTTATTTTTTTCTTTTAACTAAGACCACATTCACAATCCATTTAGGGTAAAGAACTTCTCGGATAAATCCTGCCTTCATAAGTTTATCCAACTTGGAATAAATTGCATCATACCACTCCTGGTTAAATATTCTTATCTTTCTGCACTAGTTTAATCCTCAAGTAATGATGAGATATGATTTTTGGATCAATCTCTAGCATGTCTTTATAGGACCAGGGTAATATATCTGAGTATTCTCTAAAAACTTCACTTATTTCTTCCATATCTTTTCTAGTCAAGTTGGTTCCTATCTTCACAATTCAAATGGGTTCTCTTCGGCTCACTTGAAATTTTTCTAACTCTTCCATTGGTTATAATGCTTTTGATTCCTTATTTGTCCTCGGGTTATTTGGGGAATTGGGAACTGTCACAATTATACAGAAGGTTTTCTTAGCTTTAGCTACGTAGAAACTTCTCGTCATCTTCTATTCTCTTTTAATTACCCCGACTCTACCTCTTGTTGGGAATTTCAATTTTAGATAGTAGATAGACATTGTTGCCTTTGTATTTCTCAAGAAAGGCCTCGTCATCAAGATTTTGTAAGGCATCAAATGATTCACTGCCAAGAAGTCAACCATCATTGTTTTCACATGAAATTTTTGTCCTATGTGACAGGAAGTTGGATTGACCCAAGAGGCATTACGCAACCATCTCTGAACTCATAAAGGGGATTCTGCATTCTTTCTAACTTAAATCATCGATTTTAAGCTTGTTTAAGGTCTCTTTAAACAATATATCAACTAAATTCCATCGGTCAATAAAAATTCAATTCAATTTTATCCCCACAATATTCATTGTCACCACTAATGCATCATCATAAGGATAATTTAGTCCGAGGACATCTTACTCTGTGAACATGAATAGGATAGGGTGTAGCCTCGTTTTTTTTCTCGTTTGTATACTGAAAACATTGTTTTCTCCGACATGAGGTCCTAGAGAGTATTTGGAATAATTCTTCCATACCCATTTTGAATCTTCCACTAATGTTGATCTCTTTGATATAATCATTGTACTTTAAACATGATTTCTCCCCTCCTTATTGTTAGGCTTAGAGTACTCTCTTCGATTCATTTTGACTTCATCCACATATTCTGAGAAGTAATTATTCTTGATCAAGGTCTACACTTGCTCTTGTAAGGCATAACATTCATCAGTCACGTGTCCATAATCTAGATGGAAGACACAGTACTTATTTTTATCTTTTTGTTCAAATGGTATTCTTGATGGCCTCGACTCAATTAGCATTTTGCTTTCTTTTGTCTTCAAAAATCTGTGACATATATGTATTTAAAGGCATGGATATTCTCTCATTGGCGATTTGAGATACTCTAAGCTTCTTATTTTCTCTAGTGGGTGGGAGATTGAGTAGAAAAGATGTTATTTCTGAAAGTGACCTCCTAGCCAATCGAGGTTGCCTAATGTTCCTTTGTGTGACAACCTCCGTACATAATTACACACATAAAGTCTTAGTATCAATGTTCCAAAATTTATGCACACTATCACATCATTATTTCATAATTCTTAATCAACTATTAATACCAAAAATCCTTACACATACAAAATTTACTATATAACAAATTTTTGGTCTTCCCAACTATGCTAATAATTATATATAACAAATTGACTTCATTCTACAACTATCTTTGCTCACATGCCCACTTCCTTCTACGCCTTATTCTTTGGAAAATAAAATTTTTAAAATAAACAATGAGATGTGAGATCAATAAGTAAATCATGCAAGTTTTTCTCATATCGACGTAATACAGAACATATTTACTAAAATAGATCAATAATTTTCAAACTTTCCAATAAGGCAGAAATTTATTCATATTACAAACGTTTTCAGAATGACTTAGTCAATTAGTGTAACATGCATCCACGGTGACCCGGATCCAAAACGTAATTACTTATTCCGCTTAAAGCGGTTATTTTTCATCTCAATTATAACAAAAACTTGCATAACACTTTAAATAGAATTCTTACTAGCTTGCAAGTCTCGCATTTAACACAAAACTCGGTTATATCATAATAAACATTAATTAATAACTAGAGTCATAAAATGCATTTTCATTCAAAAACTTTACACATCGACAACATTTCCAACAATCATTTCATAAACTTAATATCAGCATATAAAACATCAAAAATCTACAATTTTCATACCGTTTTCAAAAATATGCTCATATATCATATTATTTCAAAAATAGTAAAAATACATGCACAATCTACTTACATCTGTTTCTGATTTCAAGAGTATATTTCTTTCTCTTTCTCTTTCTCCTTTCTTTTCCTTTTCCTTTCTTCTTTTCTCTTTTCTTCCCTCACGTTTTCTTATTCTTTTCTTTCTTTTCTTCTTTTCCCTCTTTTTCCTACGTAAATGTATGGGTTTAATTAAGAAATTGAATCATTTCTTTATTCCCTATTTACACTTAAATGAAATGGATGGCTAGAATGAATTCTTTTAATCTAATGGCCAAGATTATTGCCACATATTTTTCACTTTACTTAACCCACATTCATCCATATCTAAAACTAAAACACTTAGCTAAAATGATGCCAAATGGATGGGTGAGATAAAAATAAATGAATGGCTAAGATTAAATGATAAATGAATGGGCTAGAGAAATTGGCTTAATCTCATGTTTGGGTTTAACAATTCATTTTCCACAATTAGAAAATTAATCCAAGCACTATTTTTAACCCAAAATCCAATTATAACCCAACTACATGAAATTAAATTTGGGCCTAAACAACTCATTTCCCATAATTAAGAAAATTAATCCAAACATTATTTTGAGCCCAAAAATCCAATTATAACTCAATTACATGAAATTTTAATTAAACAAATAACATGAAATTATACAATTGAAATTTCTAAATACTGTGGATGTTACACTTTGTGTCCAATGAGACATTCGAGACATTTGACCATCATTTGGTTGGTCTTCCCTTCATTTCTTTCTTTCCTCATCATCCCTCGTCATCCTTTTATTTCTCTTCTCATGTCTCTCATTGCATTCTTCGCCTCTCTTCAACTTCTCTTTCATTGGCCTCTATATATAATTGAGTTTTCTTATAGGCCTCTTCGTAACTTAAGATGCCCTATTCCCTAAGTGTTCACCATAATCTGTCGATTTTTAAACCTTTTCATATCTCTTCAAACGCAATTTGGTGTCTAAAAGCCTCTACTTCCATCCACATATTCTGAATTGTTGTATGAATTCTTCGCACAATTGAGAGAATGACTTGATGGATCTTGGTTCCAAATCTTTATACCATTCCCGAACTTGCTCTTCAAAGGTTAAGGAGGCATATACATTTCGTTCAAGGTATAATGTAGAGTCAAATTTACTAACATATGGAGTTATTTGTGAAACTTTAAATCTTTTGAGAAGCCTTAATTCTAAAATTTCTCTAGACAATATAGACTTTACTTCATAGCTGATTTCGCTTTTAGGCTTAAATTGTCCTCATCCTAGTCTTAATTCCTGAATTTCTTCTTTAAGCTTTTTAAACTCTTCTTTGGCATTGGGATTCTAGACTGATTCCTAACATCTTGTTTGTCGAATGGACAAGTGTTCTCTTTTTTGTAAAACTTCTTCGTCTTATCGTCTCTACCTTATTCTTTGTTCCTCTTCAACTCGCCTTCTTTCTTCCAAAAACTTTTGTCTCACATCCTTGGGAGATAATATTTTTGTAGAAGGTTCACTTCGACCTCTCGTTCGACTCTCTCTTAGGATTTCTCTTGATGTCGAGCACCTTGTTTAAGTGTGATATTAGTCATTGATATGGTGTGTTTAGGTCTCTCCTTTACTCCTCATCTTCCTTCTATCACACTAGGAACCTTCCTCTTCACGGTACCGTCTATTTCGTTACCAGCCTTTTCAACTATTCTCTTTCTTAGGGTTCTATATTTTTTTTTCCTTATCTCCTCGTCACTCTTTCTACATTTTTCCTTTGATTTCTACTTCTTTTAAAAAAAAAAAAACTATTTGATTTTGCTTCAAAAAGAATTTACTTCGCATTAGGTTTGAGATCCTTAACTATTTCTAAAATGTCTCTTATTTCATCCAATGGTCCTGGATCTTTTTCAATGATATTTGGATCTATGGATGTTTGTTCATCAGTGCTATCACTTTCATTCTTCTCATCCATCCTTCCACCGTTTATTTAAGAGTTACCATATTTTGATCATGATGGTTTTTTGCTCAATTCCCATAGACGACGCCAATTGTTGGTACTTGATTTTCATCTGCAATATGTCAACTTGTGTTTTATTTTTGTGAGAAACAAATATGATGAGATCCTTTTTATATGACTCAAGAATGTCTCCAGGTCAGAATCTCCTTTAATAAACTCTTATTGCCTTCTTGATGCTTTAATACTCTTGAAAAAAATTTTTAAAAAAAAAAGAAAAAAGGAATCAAGAGTGTCGGCTTTCTAGAAAACATCCTCTAATGGTTAAGTCAGTAAAAGATTTTCTTTTTGTAATGTTGTTGCCTGAATTCTAATTTTTTTTTGACAGAATAACAACTTAATTTTTTAGGGATTTTTTCATACCTTAATCTCCAATTTTCCTTTTATAGGTTATAGACTTGTTTATCTTTTAATATGATTCCTCTATCCATATCTTAATAGAGCTTTGTTATTTACCTTGCCAGAATTCCATTGTTTGTTATCTTCCTTACACTTCTTTAGATTGAATTAGGTTGTTTGTTATCTTTCTTACTCTTTAGATTGAATTAGGAATCTGGCAACAAGAGTCCCATTAGGGAACCTGTTTCAAATAGTCCTTGAATAACTGAGATTCTCCATTGTCAAGACTAGAGGACATTCATTTGTCCTTTGCTCAAAGTTTCTTGTCCTCGGCAATTATTGATAAAATTTGTTGATTTTATGGATAACCTGAGATCATATATGGGCAATTTTGATTGCCTGGCAAGTGGGAAGTATAATGTGTCAACACTACTATTCACCACTACTACGCTTGCCATCATTTTATCGCTGGACCCCACCAATAAACTCATTAAACGTCAGGCACAATATTTTCATAAATAGCAAGTGTTGTACAAATATCCACTGCTGACCAAAGTCATACAAATTTATATTTTGATAATAGCAAACAATATTTACTTAGTAAGTTAAGTTTATCTTTTAATGGCACAAGTTTTTTAAGGTGTTAAATTTTCTATTGTAAGAATAAATTTAAGAATTCAAGAAAATAAATTTATTAAGATGAAGATTCAATATAAAGATACTAGTTTAGATGATCTTTTAATTTCTTTTTTTCATTGTAGTAAAGCTAGTTTGTTTTAGTTTTTATTGCTATGCAAAAATAAGCTCAAATCTATTTTTAAACTTAATTTTCAACAAAGTTTTTAAACTATAGGATCTTTATACTTGATAAAAAATGAATTTTATGAATGTTCAAAAAAGTTGAACTCCTAATTTTAGGAAATTTATTGTCTATAAAAGGAATGATTTTTATTCTTAAGAAAAAAGTAAACCAAAATATCATATTCAAAGAAATCCAAAATTCTAGATAAACAGTGAACTTAATTTTTTTTTTTTTTTGGTTGGAAAATTTATTTCTGGATTGGAAAGATAATGCAATCCAAAATTTTGAAAATAGTTGAACTTTCCAATAGTTAAAAGCGGTAAAATAGAATTTTAAATTGGAAAAAAAAAAAAAACTAATTTCATATTCATGTCAAGAAGTTGAAAACGAGTATAATCAACTAATTTGCTTAGAGATCTATATAAATTCATTTCATACGCTCCTTTCAAAATATTAACTTAATTATATACCATTTGCAGAAATATTTTTGAACTTTAATTTACTTTCATTCACAAAAAATATAAAAATTGCACTATAAATTGTGTATTTACTCTTTTAGAGAGTTGAAAATCGTGAGATTTTTTTGTAATCAATTATACTCTTTAATTTTGAAATACACTTAGAATTAAGAGCATGATAAATATATTAAATGTTGTAAAAATTTAGTGAAACCTTAAAATTAATTGTTGTAATATTTTAACCTTATGTAAGAAGGTCTTCAAAATCATAGTGGAATCCTCCCAAAAAAAAACTTGAGACGTTTGGACTAATGCGAGTTGAGTGTCAAAGCATGATAAATCTTTTTATTTCTTCTCTTTTGCCTTATATTAATTGCATAATGTATTAAATACTTTAAATGGCTTATTATTAATTTTGAGTTACATTTTAGAATTAGAATTTATTGCCACCATTACTCGACTCCCTCCCCATCATTATATTTATCTTTATCTATATTTATTTTTTTTATCAGTTATACATCAGCATCCCTTATTCTTATATTTTGAACTATAATTTATATATTTAAATTAAAAATTAAATTCAAACCTAAGAAAAAAAAAATGTCAAACAAATTTAACCAAAAAAAAAAAAAGATAAAGGAAAAAGAAAATGCAGTCAATAATGGTGGAAACATTGGGTAGACCGCGGAGGGCCACTGAAAATGCGAGTCCAATATAATAGAACAATAGGCATCATATTCAGACGTCATCTTCAATAAAATGAAAGGGTAGGGTGGGGAGGGGACCTCAATCATTCATGCCCCTCTACTTAGACACGAAAATGCTTACTGATATCTTTCAAATCTGGACCACTTCGTTGAAAAATACCTAAACTATGACTTACTGTTGCCCTGCTCTACCACCAATTACACCTCAATACTCACACCCGACTTCCCTTTATTGTTATTATGCAATAAGTTTTAAGTCAAAATCAGAATAGATTGAAAACACTAAACAATAACTATTAAATGTTAATAAAATAATAAATATATATTATTAAATATTTCTTAATTTACTTTTAAAATAGGATAAAAATATTACAATTTTAAACAAAATTTTATTTATGATAATTAACTTTTAATAATGGATCAAAACTAATCTACTGGATTAAAATTCTCTTTAAAATTGAGGTGTTGCAATTTTTTTAATATCTTTATTAAGGCATAAAATTATTAAATGTTAAATATAAAAAATAGTGTTACAAATAAAAATTATTCTATAAACTCATTTATATAAATTCATGCATCAGTGTTATATCCTATAGTTTTAAAAGAGCAAGAGAAAATAAATTATAAAAATACTTTCAACTGTTATATTTTTAAAATTAAATAAAAATACAGCACTGCAAACATAGTCTAAATATATCTTTCTTTATACAACAATCAATCTTTCATTCTTTGGTATAAATTATAATAATTGCATGTATAAATAAAATTTAAGAAATTAATTTAATTAATCTGTGAGGTGCCAACCTGGCTCAGTTTGGCCGATTTGCATTTGAATTGTAAATGGAATAAATACAATGAAAAAAAATAAGTAGATATATGTGAGACATTGAAATAGTGTGATTGTGACAATCACTTAATTTTCATTTATTGCAACTTCCAGTAATTTCCATTCAATGTTCAATTGGTTCTTCTCCTTCACTGCAAATTACAACATCCTTTTTGAGGATTTTCTTGGTCCTTAAAATTTCTTTGCAATTAAGCTTAACAAGTGCATGACTTGTATCAATTGGTCACTTTGTTTTCTTCTTTTTTCCTATAATTTTATTCTGAATGGTTAAAATAATTTTATTACAAATCAATTTTACCCATTTCATTCACATCTCTCGTAGTAGATCATTTATCAATTTAACATATATAAATATATATATATATATATATAAAGATGGGTTAAATTTATCTAACATAATACAATTAAATAATCAATCATCTCTTGTGCGTGTGTGAAAATTACATCTAATGTGAGAAGATGAATATCTAAATTCTAAATAAAATCAAGATTGTAATTTGTACTTTTCATTATATCTCACTAAAATTTAATCTTTTATACATGGATAGATTGTGGGTTCAATCACTTACACTTGAATAAGATGTAATATTGGTCTTAATAATAAAATAAATATAAAAATTATTGAATATAAACTCTTGATAAAATTAGCTACTCACTCATGCCACGGTCCACAAGGAAACAGATGGCAAATATAGTGGAAACAAACATGACTAGACCTTTTTATTGGATATGATATTGATATTAAAGAAATTGGTACACCTTTGTCTTTAGTCTTTACTATGAAAGAATATTAATCGCAACAAGTTACATACGTACACACACAGACACAGACAATTAGCTACATCTCTTCCCATAATTCACCCACTGCCAATTTGCCCAATCTCTTGCAACTGCCTACCACTATTAGTTTACAAACAAATTATCAATAATCACCATAAATAAATAAGATTTACACCAATTTTTACACTTCACCTTCAAAAATAATAACATGCCTATTTCGTATTTAGTTATGATATTGAGATTTATTACCTCTTCATAATTATAAAAGAAATAAATTGAAATTTAAAATTTAATTAATTAATTTTATTATAATTAATTAATTAAACCGAAAATAAAAAGATAAAAACTTAACCATATCATTTGAATAGTTGGATTCATTTTTAATTTTGATTTTTTTTTTAAAGTTAAAAATTAATTAATTAGTTAGTATGATATTTGACGTGTATAGAGATAACAGCTGTAAAAAACTAATTGTGGCAAGATAGAAAAACCCAGATGCTGGGTTTCTTTTATTACAGGAAAATGAAATGACTCTCAGTTATGCAGAGATGCAGATGCAGTGGCCACTCCACATTCTACAGCAAAAACAATTCTGGAAAAATTCATATTATTAAGAGAGATAAACGACAAATAAAAGTGCATAAAGTGTTAAATATTAATTAATTATGCACAGCATAGCGATTGTTGACGCAATAAAATCAACATATAAAAAATTCATAACAATTTGGTATTGTGACTTCTCTTTCGGTACTCAAATCTCAACAAATATGCCTTGCTTCCTGTTGTCGTAACAATTTCCCTGTAATCTGTCGACACACACAGCCAAACAAATCCCATCCCATCCCATTCCATCAGTTTTTCTACATATATTCAATATAATAATATATATTCTGATTATTTTCGGACCACTTCAATTTTGTAACTTCAAACTAGTCCCCCACCCAAAAACCCAATATGTCATTTCTTCAACTATTCTTTCTCCTGCTCATTACCATGACAACTGCGGCGCCTCTCCGCCCCAGATTCTACGAGGAAACGTGCCCGGAAGCCGAATTTATCGTTCGGGATGTGATGAAGGAGGCTATGATTAGAGAACCGAGAAGCATAGC
>JAXCLQ010071954.1:0-11008 GCA_035584115.1 Cedrela odorata
ACTAGTAATACACTAGTACAGCTATGTGACGTATTATTAACCATGGATAATCACTCATATGATTCATCACGTTTAGTCATGCTTAGTAACACGTTCTCTAACGCATCAACCATGTTTATGTTATTATGACACGAGACTCGTCACCCATCTATTAGTATCTAATACTAATATTTGGCAGCATCAAACATGCCAGTCATGCAATGTCATAGTCCCATATGACATCACCTCAATCGGGAACTGATTCGGATATATTCAAATTAAAATTCTGTACTCATATCTACAACTCTTTGCAGATAGAGTTATGACATCATAGTACAATACGAAATCTCATTCTACATTATTTATTTATATAAAACAACTGTAAATGCAAAATGATATAAATGTCTTTTATTAATTATAAACAACTTTACAATTAATTATAGAAATATAATTATATACAAGGAAAAATATCCTTGAACCATATGACATGATGGTTCTATGGCGTATCTCTAACAACCTTAGCGTTTATAATATAACAAACACAATATTCACAAAAAAAAGTCTATACCTAAAAGACAAGTATTTTGTCATGTATGTTTTGCCTTTTGTCTCGGCCATGACAACTTTTTCTTTATGTTTGGTTATTTTTTCTTCCATTACACAACTCAAGCTTTGATATAAATATTGATAGACTGCAAATCCCCTTGGATATATTAAATTGCTCTTGATCATCCAGTATGTACAACAACTAGGTGCCTAAGCTGTTACGGAGTCTTATGTCGAACAATAGCCACTCAAGCAAGTAATAGAGAGACAGTTTAACTACGTCAATGTCATCTTGTTGGAGATATGCCTTTGAACCAACCGTGTCATGTGGTTTAAGAATATCATTCTTTGCATATAAATATTTTTATAATCAATTGTAAAATTGTTTATGATTAATAAAATGACATTTATATTATTTTGTATTTGCAGTAGCTTAATATAAAATAATACAGAATGAGATCTCATCATGTATTAGGATATCATACTCTATCTGTAAGGAGTTGTAGATATGAGTACAGAGTTTTGATTTGAATACATCCGAATCTGTTTTCGATTGAGGTGATGTCATATGAGACTATAACATTGCAGGACTGGTATATTTGATGTTGCCAAAGATTAGTAATGAATACTAATAGTTGGATGACGAGTCACGTTTCACAAGAGCATAAACATAGGTGATACGTTGGAGAACGTGTTACTAAGTATGAGTAAAAGTGACAAATCACATAGGTGGTGATTATCCACAGTCAATGATATGTCACACAGCCGTACTAATGTACCACTAATCCTTAGACTTGAGATGTCACGATTGTCATTTGCATTGAGGTACATTGTTTACTTGTGTATATTACACCGGGCTAGCTATGCTTGATAAAAAAAACTTGCTAGCAATGTGTTCTTGGCGTATGAGGACAGGTGATGACCAAGATGGAATCTACTGGCTTAAATATTTGAACTTGAGATCCTAGGTGGCGATGTCTTACATGGGAAATGAAATCTCTAGCCAGAGTACATATTTCTGAAAACGTGTTTTCGGATACACGAATCTTGTATATGATTTGAACCCTGCTCCTATGTTTGAGTTAGTGGTTTGACTATCCATGACTTGCACTCGATCAGGAGTCGACAACAAATAGACTTTACTACATGCACGTACGACTATATGGATTCATTAGTGTATGGGGGTTGTGGCATCTTGCTAGAGGTTACGCATGATCATTGGGAGCTTCAGATGTAAGGAGTTATACCAAAGTAATGCGAAAGGGTTCATATCTGCTTATGTTAAGTTCAAAGTGGATCCAGGTGGTCACACACATATTAGTTACTTGATGATGATGGTTATCGTCATATACAATATCATTAAGTTAGTTAATGAGATTGTTACGATATTTGATTGGATGACCTAAATTTAGGATAATGGAGTCAGATAGCTCTTAAAAAGGCCGTTTTTTAGAACCATTAATGTTTTTTGTTGGCTTCACCATTTTTCCTTTAGGAATCAAATTGCAAGATTTTTTATTTGAAATAGTAAATTTAATATTTTTAATCTAAAAATATTTTTCAATCTAAATTTATTTTTCAATCAAATTATATGGTTTCCACACAATAATTACTTTACAACATCAACACAATAAAGGACTAAAATGTACATTTTTTAAAATTTGCCCACATTTTTAAATTAACCCATCTATTTTTAAAATTACAAAATTTTACTAAAATGATGACAAATAAGTACCCAACACTATAAAACCATGATAAATACATACTCTCAAGATCACTAATACTACATTAGAACATCAACACAATAATGGACTAAAATGTAATTTTTTAAAGTTTGCTCATTTTTTTAAATTAATCCTATCTATTTTTAAAATAATAAAATTTCACTAAAACTATCAAAATATGGCAAATAGTTATCCAACATTATAAAATCGTGACAAATAGATATTTTCGAGACCACTATTACTAGATTGCAACAGCGTAACAATAAGGGATTAAAATGAAAACTTTTTATAGTTTGATTATTTTTTTAAAATTAACTCAAAATATTTTTAAAATTACAAAATTTTACTAAAATGATTACAAATAAGTACCCAACATTATAAAACCATGATAAATACATACTCTCAAGATCACTAATACTACATTAGAACATCAATACAATAATGGACTAAAATGTAATTTTTAAAGTTTGCTCACTTTTTTAAATTAATCCTATCTATTTTTAAAATAGTAAAATTTCACTAAAACTATCAAAATATGACAAATAGTTATCCAACATTATAAAATCGTGACAAATAGATATTTTCGAGACCACTATTACTAGATTGCAACAGCGTAACAATAAGGGATTAAAATGAAAACTTTTTATAGTTTGATTATTTTTTTAAAATTAACTCAAAATATTTTTAAAATTACAAAATTTAACTAAAACTTTTAAAATATAACAAATATGTGTTGGAGATATGCCTTAGAACCAATCGTGTCATGTGATTCAAGGATATCATTCTTTTTATATATAAATATATTTATGTAATTAATTGTAAATTGTTTACGATTAAAAAAGTGACATTTTGCTAGAAGTTGTGCATGATCATTGGAAACTTTAAATGCAATGAGTTATATCAAAGTGATGCGAAGAGGTTCGTATCTGCTCATGTTCAGTTTACAGTATATCTAGGCAGTCACACACACATCGATTATTTGATAATAATGGTTATTGTCATATACAATATCATTAAGTTAGTTAATGATATTGTTACGATACTTGATTGGATGACAATTTAATTTTTTATTGTAAAGAATTAATTTCCTGGTTAAAATGTGCTAGCACATGTGTGCGTGAGAAATATTTTGGTAATAATAATTCGAATTACGCAAATATAATTGAAGGAAATATGGAAATAGAAAAAAGACATTTTTCATAAGGATATTAATAAGTAAACTGTTTGTTTATTAATAATTAAGTAATTGTTATTTGATTAAATTGATCCTTAGATGACAAATGATACCATGTGATGTTACTAATTATTTTTTTATAATTAATGTTTGAAAGTCAAACATTATATGTAATGATTATATTTTAATTATATGTGATATAATATTAAAATGTAATTATTATATTTTATTTATATTGTATAAATAAAATAATACAAACTCTTTCTCTCTCTCTCTCTCTCATATATATATATATTAATTTGATTGATATAATATATATATATATATATATATTAAGATATTTATATGTTGCATTATATATTAATGTAACATAAATGAATTATAGAATTCATTAATGAGAAAGTGACACTTGGAATCCACTTGCTTGTTATTGAACAGTGTGAATGGATAATAAAAGCAAGGGGTTATGTGTGTTTTAATAACTGACACTGGTCTTCTTCTTCTCCTTTCTCTGCCTCCGTCAAGACTCAATTGTTGAATGGATGAGTTTTTGTTTTGAACAAAACTTATAAGGGAAAAAGAAAGAGAATAATAGAAAAAAAAAACAAGGAGAGGAAAAGGATGAAAATTATTTTCATGAGTTTCTTCCTCTTCTATAAGAACTAGAAGTTTTCTAGACCTAAAGAACTAGAAGTTTTCTAGATCTAAAAAACTTATTCTTGAGTTTTCAAATGAATCCGGATAATCGGAATCCGACAAGATCAAACCGGTGTGTGTGACATACCTACAAGCTAACGAGTAGCTTATTTTGAAAGATCGACACATAAAGTATATATGTTGATCTTTAATTTAAATCGTTTAAAAATTTTAAAATGTACATACTTCTATGTATTTGATCTTTGGGTGAATCTTTTCCACACTTATCGTATGATGGCATTAGCTCTCCTGCATCCCAGTTTGACTGGAGCACTTTCATAAATTGATCCTGTGTGTCGCGCTCTAACCGGGACAACTTTGGATCACCATTTAATATTTTATAATCTTTGCTTTAGTAATTATATTTGAGGATAAAATTATAATTATTAATTTTTTTTATGACTAGGGTGGAGTTAAAGAAAAAAAAATATTACCACCCTTTTTTTAGGGGTGAGAATCGATTTCGGGTTGGACCGAAATCAACAATTTCGTACAGCCAGATTAAGTTTGAAACCAGAATTAGTTTCTTTAAGATTGGTTCCGAATCTAAATTTGGAGAACCGATGAACTGAATCGAGTTTACCTGAACTGAACCTAGCTGACCTGACCCTTCTAACATATAACAACACCATTTCTTCCATCTATGATGTGGTCTATGTTGACGATGGATCTGATGAGCCCACGGCGGAGAAGGGTTCGGTGAATTTTCAAACATACCCTTTTGATTTCTTGGTCTATTATGTTTGGAATTGTTCTGAATTTAGGATTTGTATCCTGTTTTTGTAATGCGCTTTTGTAGTTGTGGTTTCTTGTGTTGGGAATTTTAGTAGATTTGCGGTTTTGTGTTGTTTAGGGAATGCCCCTTCTTTTTAAGTGATTTGGTGTTGGGATTATTGTGGATTTGATGTTTTTGTTAATTACTATTTTTTGTTAGGTTTGTTGTCTTGGGAATTCTTGTGTCTTTAGGATGATATTGTGTTTAATTGGTTTCTATGTCTAGAATTACTAAAAATTTGGTGGTTTGTGGTAAATGAAAATCTCTTTTGTTGTTTATTGTTTGGTGTTAAATTTGCACTTTTGAAGGTGGTCTCTTGGATTAGGTTTTGAATAAATTGACAAGGTTATTGTGGAATTAGGTCTTGGTGTGTTGTGGGGATATTAGTTTGATGTTGGATTTGTGTTTCTGGAGGAGGCTTTAAGGTTAGCTTTCCTTGAGGTTGATAAGGTTTTGTAAATTCTGTGGTTTCCATTAGGTTTTCGTGTATTTGGCTTTGTGTGTTATTGGTGTTTAGGTTAAGACATATGAAATTCTCGTAGTGCATTGTTAACCATGAATGTTTTACGTATTTAGTATGTTTTGATTGAATCTTAGTATATGAAAATGCAAAAACTGTTGTATACTGGTACTACTTTCTGAAGATAACAAATTATTTATAAATTGTACTTTCAATTGAGTATCATGTGTCAATGTCCTTTTAGTAGTGAAGTACTCATTTTATAGCTTAGATAAGGTATGTGGGGTGGGGATCTTGTCTAGATGAGATTACTAGGAAAAGAAGATCATAAGGATAATAAGTAAACAAGTATGTAGATGAAGAAGAAAAATAAGAAAAGAAGGTAGAAAATCGTTACATTCTTTTGAAGGGGGTTATTACATAGTAATAATCCGTTAACTTTTGGCTTCGTTGGGGCTTACAATAATAGAACTAGAATGTAAGTATCATTTGGTCTTGATTAATCTGGAAAATTCTTAGTTGGTTTTCTTAATTAGTGAAATCAGGTAGTACTCTTTTTACTGTCATCACTTTTTTTTGGATATACTTTAGATCAATATGTAATATGAAATAATATTGATATTATTCGTGATGATTTCGTCTTCTGATGCTTCTAGTCTTTTGATTAATTGCATTATTGCAGTTTTAAATTAGCATTAGTAAAGCTTACTATTCTAAGTTGCTATTGTTAAGCTCTTAACTGTCTTTGATAAATAAATATGATGGTTCAAGCAAGAAATTGTCGTCAATGATTGTATTCTTTCTTAGCTCTTACATGTATATGTCAAGGTTAAATGTTGAAGCTTAAAAGGTTTTCGCTTTTCATAAGTGGATGTTGGTTAAACATTGGACTTGTTATCCTTTATGTCATTTTATTTTCTCAACCTTAGTTTCCATTAACATCTCACTTCAAACACTCACTTAAATTAATTCAATCTTCCAAGCAATTGTGTTTGAAAAAAATATAACCACAGGTTAGTGTTTTTATTTATTTGCATGATGTGTTATTTTTTTAAATCGAAACATATATTTTATCGAAAATTTTATATTATTCAACCAATGTGTTGTGAATAAGCTAGTATCGACATTATTTTGGGAGAAATATGCATGAATCAATATAATTGAACATAAATTCATCGAAATGAACACGAGATTGTGAGGTTGAAGATGAAACCCAAAATCTCTTGAAAATTCCACAAAAAACTCAGCAATTTGGTTTTATCGAGTAATTATAATCAATAGACTCAAAAAATAGACATGAAATTTGTGTAAGTGATTGACTTTTAAACTAATGTTACCCGACAAAACTGAATTGTCAAGTTTTTGTAATTTAAAATTAAATCACTTAACAAAATTCATGCTTATTTATCGAGTAAAATTATTTCACAATTAAAATGACTTGACAAAACTGAATTGTTGAGATTTTTGTGAATTTGTTGAGGAATTCTGGGTGTTTTAGTTATACATTATGCATCACGCCCTGATCTTGGGGTCCTCCTGTGACAATTGCCACAGACCCTTATGATACACCTTCTATGTCTAAAATGTACCACAAGAGACTGTAATACTATTAAATCAAATATCAAACCTGAAAACAGTTTATCAACAATATTCCCATCCATATAATTATATCAAAGAATTAATTTCCGTGATCAATTCATTCACAAATATACATGAATAATAAATATATCAAATTAAAGATATTATAGATGGGTTGAACAAAATAATATGTTTTTTCAAAGTCATTAGAGTTCACAATTTCATCTCAACATTCAAAAATCAAAACTATATCTTAGGAAAATATAGATATCCATAAATACATATTCAAAATATTACATATCTATAAAATATTACAATTTCAGAAGTTTTACAATCTAGTGGACTCAAATAATACAAGTGAGTCAAGATAAAAGATAATCTACCACGAGCATCGAGTGCTCTTTATCGCAATCACGAGCGCAGCTAAGACTAAAGCTCCTAACTTGAAAGCTAAAGTGGTGAGGGGTGAGTATACATCTATACTCAGTGAGTGAACGCATACATACATAGTTATACATACATGCACACACATTTCTAAATCATGATATTATGATTTCATTTATTAATATGTTTAAATACATATATACAACTCATGTACAATAATGCCTGTAAAACAATTATATTCGTCTGTACTAAAGTTTAAACATACAATATGGGCTAGCCATACAATTCCGATCGCTACCTTGCCCAAGGTAAAGTCAAAATCCATCAGTTAGTTTGTTATGTATAAATTTCATATGCAATGCATTCTTTATAAACCAAAACCATTTCTTATGCATTTGTAAAATTATTTATTTTATATAAAACATGCATTTATAAAACAAGCCTGTCTTACTGATGTTGACCCCGAGTAGTCACTTGGTGATAAAGTGACTGTTCTCGTTATGTCAATCAAATCCAAGAGATTCCTATCAAGCTGACAGGGCTTTCTATAGGGTATCTATATAATTGCGCATCCGCACACTGGATCACAGTAGGCTTACCATGGCTTAACCTTTCTTATACAGCCCCACTGCGACACTAGTAACCTCTGCGACCTCTCATAGATTCGTCTATTGGTTACAGCCCTGTATATACAGTAAATATCTTGGCCCATTGGCCTACACTAATATCTGACTTTAATGGCCTCACATCACCAATATACATATATTTAAAATATTTCATTTTCAAATTAATAGTAAACCCATGAAAATCAAAACCTAGCCTCCTCGGTTTTTACATATTTAATCAATCTTTACAAACAGCGTTCATAAAACATATATTAAAAAGTTGACCTCCCCAGCCTTAACATATTCAATCAATCTTTAAACAGCAGACCATAAGTATACAGACAATCCCAATATCAAAGTAGAACACATGTATAACATTCATTCCAAATTTTCTTTCAAATTTCAAAACACATGTTTAACACTCAAATATACATATAAGTATTATATGCATTTTATTTACTATTTATGTATGTATAAATCCACTCACAACAAAAGGGAGGGTATCCACTCCCTTTACGTCTTTTTGCGCCCACTCGGCATGTCACTTGGGTTTTCCGAACCTAGTATTACATAAATATATATTGTGAATCTCACATTTTCCAAGTATTTACTCAAATGTATCTTATGCAATGCGTGTGGATAATAGGGTTAAATTCTTTTAGTTGACAAATATACATTTTTTTTAGGCTTATCAATTGAAATCCCATCGACATTCTCATTTCTAATTTTCTATATTTCCGTCTATAACGAAGTGTATACATTTCTTATTCGGCATTTTCATTTTAAACGAAATATGTTAATTCCAATTAGTCATTCAATACATATACAATGTCTATATACTTTCAATTATACCAATTCGTTACTCAAAGCTAGATTTCCTACTTAAATTCAACATTTATCCACTGATAAATAGTAATTATAAACTTTTAATTTACCCAAAATAATGAAATCAAGCTTAAAATAGGTTAATAAACTTACTTATAACGTTTTGGAGTTCTTAGAAGCTCAAATTAGTAGTTTGAAATGAAAATTTCTAATTTCACTTCAAACCCTAATTTCTTACCATGCAATTTCATATTATTTTCATTCAAATTGTAATACCAATATGTAGAGAAAATGTTAAATAGTCACTGGGTAACAAAAATTAGCAAGAATTTCAGTTATATTTGAAATAATTTGAGTAAGAAATGTAGAAAAAAAGAAAAAAACTAGGTTCTATCGAAGAAGAAATGAAAAACATAAATATTGGATTCGTTTTTATATTTTTGATTTGAAAAATAACAATTAACCCCCTAATGTTTTTAAAAATTTTATATTTACCTGAAACTTTAGAAAGTCTTCAATTTAGTCTTTCCTTCACAAAACAGAAACTCTGATATTACTTGAAACTTTAAAAAAAAAAAAATCTTCAATTTCGTCCTACAGTCACAAAAACAGGGTTTATATTATGGTTATATGATTACTTACTATCAATTTTATACTGAATTTGTTACGGTTTTTTTTTTTTTACATAGATGTGGAAGAAGTTCCTCTTATGGTTTACTGGATTACTTTGGAGGATCATGAGAGAGTTCACCAAACAATGGTACAATTTATAAAGGTGGTAACAATTTAGGTTTCTACGTACTAAGGTATATAAAGTAGCAAGAGTTTACTGAGGAGCTTTATTTTTTGCTTTGGATAAATTCAATTGAATTTTGAATTAAAATGAGAGCTATGTTTGGGGATTTACTCTATTATTTATAACATTAGATTGTTGAGTTTTAGTATAATCTAATAGTTACCCATTCACCATCGCCAAACTAGTTATGGGCATCCATTTTATATCTTCAACTAGTAGTGGCTAAGTCACCGACACACTTCTTGCAATACAAGAAAGTTTATTCCTGGTTACCATCATGCTAAATGGACAATATTTTTCACCTTGCTATAATGAAGATCTTACTCATGACCATTATGATCAAGTTAGCGAACAAAAAACGTACTTTGACTACGTACCACTAGCACGTGGGCTAAGAGAAATTTGCAATGAACACTTCAATATATACATAAACATATAAATACATACACACATATTTATATATATATATATTAAATGATGCTAAAATAGAAAAATAACTATTAAAAATATGATAAAGCTTATTTTAGTGTTTTATGGGATTTATTTACAAAATGTTATAAATTTAATATTTTAATGGGCTGTATTAATAAGTGGGTGCATTCAAACAAAAAATTGGTTGGAAATATCACTACCCTTAGATTTTTAATAATCGTCTTTAATCATTTGAACTTACCCTAAGTTAAGTCTAATTCAAGTTTAAATAGATAAAATAATACTATAAAAATAGAGTTATCAGAAAGACCCAATAAAAGGAGCTTTCTAGAGTGAACATAGTCTAATTTGATAGAAAGTGCTTTCTAGAATAAACATAGTCTAATTTGATAGAGTTTTACATAAGGACCCAATAATAGGTAGTTTGGTTGGATTTAGAATATTTAAATATCCTTTAAAAATATATAAATTGCATATATATACTCTTTTTAAACTTTTTATACAAGTATGTCTCTTAAGTCTTAAGGTAAGAAATGTCCTAAATACTCTCTATGAAGAAATAAAATAAATTTCTTTCCATGTTTTTTTCTTTATCCATCAATTTACATTAAATTTTATAGCAAAATCATCGTTATATTTGAAACCATATTTTCTATAGCACATTTAAAAGATTTCTTTTACAATTTTGAAAGTGAAACACACGTAAAATATTAATGAAATACAACTTAAATTTTACAAAAATAATAATAATAATAATAGATTGCAAATATGCATGGTTGTGCATTGTAAGAGTTCATGTATTGTAAAGTATCTTTATATTATAGAGGGTTGTATATTGTCATAATTTATATTATAATTTCACGAATATGACATTGCATGATCGATTGTGTAGTTTAAAAATATTGTTACACGACCATCATGTAATGTGAAAATGATGTTACATGTCTTGTAATATACAAACGACATTAAATGATTGACGATTGTTGTAAATTAATTCCCAAGACTTGGCATAACCCAAATTTTATTTGGCTAAC